>PITA01009558.1:7930-76891 GCA_004023965.1 Spilogale gracilis | reverse complement strand
AACAGTAAAAAAAAAAAAAAATTAAAAAAAAAAGAAAAAAAAATTATTTGTTTGACAGAGAGAAATACAGCTAGAGAGGGAACACAAGCAGGGGGGTGAGAGAGGGAGAAGCAGGCTCCCCGCCGAGCAGGGAGCCCAATGTGGGGCTCCATTCCGGGTCTCCGGGATCATGACCTGAGCTGAAGGAAGTCGCTTAACCAACTGAGCCACCCAGACGCCCCCAAAGTAGAAAATATTCGATCAGGAATGTGTATAAAATAGTTTGCACGTGAACTTTTAACTCTGAGCTTCCTAGCACCCAAGGCAAAAATAAAAACAGTAGGTAGGCCATGTGAGTTTTTTCATTATTTGAAGAAAGAGAAGGAAAGCAGCAACAGCTACAAATGATTTTGTTTGGAAGAGCAAACATTCCCCTGGCATTACTTGGTTGGAAAATTAGATTCTGGGGGCGCCTGGGTGGCTCAGTTGGTTAAGCGACTGCCTTTGGCTCAGGTCATGATCCCGGAGACCGAGGATCGAGTCCCACATCAGGCTCCCTGCTCAGCGGGAGGCCTGCTTCTCCCTCTCTCAGTCCCCTTGCTTGTGTTCCCTCTCTGGCTGTGTTTCTCTCTGTCAAATAAATAAAATATTTTAAAAAAAAATTAGATTCTGTAGAGCCTCTCGTGAGGGACTGAAAATACTTGATCAAAGACCTCTTCAACTCTGATTTTGATGGCCTAGGTCTTGGCCACGAAATCGTGAAAGCACAAGTCTATGATGACTCTTCTAAAGAGAGCAGGTAACTCATGTTTAAGCTCCCGCATCAAAGCCTGATCCCATGTCACATTTATTTGTAACTTTGGTTCAGGGTTGCAAGGTGGTTGCTCATAATGACTTGGCTTCCAGAAAGATGGACTTTAGAGACACAGCCGGTAGGAGCAATACAAACCAGCCAGCTTCAGCGAATCACCAGAAAACTCCCATGCCCTTTTTCCCCACTGATTATGCAATACTGTATTTGCCCCCTTGTGATGTATCAAAAGAAAAACCAGGAGAGTCTTGAGCAAAGGAGACACAAAGAACAGCACAGACTTGGTGGACTGAGCAGGAGCTTCAGCTATTGGAAATTCCCAAAGTACGTGCCCATTTTGGCGTTTCTACCTAGAGTGTGGGTTTGGGGGATGGTGGTGGAAAGCCAGAGCTGGCTTCTGTAGCAAGAATCATTCCTGCCCATATCCTTTGCCTTGCGTTCTCCCTCCTGAACCAGCCAATGGACTTGCCCGCTTCCAGTGTTTGACTTTGTCCACAGCTTTTTAGAAGCACATTTGCAAGAGATTCAATGAGCTAGTTTTCTTGTCTTCTCTCCTCTGGTTCTTTCACAATTGACCACAACCATCAGCATTGCAAGTACAAGTGTTTAGCACCACTGTGACCCTGTCACTCCCATAGGCCATTGGGGGTGCAGGGCCGGGGTGTCTTTCAACTTCCCTGGATTAATAACCAACATAGCTCACGGGAGGTAGGTACACGATTAAGTGCAGACGTTCCATTTCCTGTTTCCATCCCTTTGAATGAGAAAGCTTCTGCTTGGGGGACAGCTCCCTGAGATCAGCTCAGATGTCAACCGTGTGTGTGCCCTTTGGAAGACATAGGTTCTTTCCAGGGTGCCAAGTGAGTGGCAGGATGATGCAGAAGTCTTCTCTCTAGGACGGCATGCTGTCTTATGACCAGCAGAGGGCATGAGTTGGCATTGTGAAACAGGGCTGGGCTGTCTCCTTACTGGAGGGACTGTAAGCCACTGTCAAGTCAAAGGACAGGAAGAGAGCTCCCCAACTTCCCCAGTTTAGGAAACCAGTGCATTCTGAGGCACCTGGATCAGTTCTGAGCATGGAAGGCATGGGGTTTCCCCTGTCTGGGTGAGACAAGTGATTCATCTCTTTGGCTAATTTTTTTTTCTCAGTTTTTGCCTCTAAGTATTGGCTTTGCTCTAGAAAAAAAAAGACCACTTCTCAGAAATGGGCATCGTGTAGTTGAGCCACTCATAATAAGGGAGCCAGATATCCATGCAGAAATTCTCCAGGCCCAGCAAATAACATTTATAATAAAAATAATAGTAATAATAAAAATAAATAAAAATAATAAAAATAAAATTTAAAAAATTTCCCCAGAGATCCAGCAAATAACACTAATAAAAATATTAATAATAGCCATCTCTTATGTAGCAGTGATGATGCACAAGCTCCTGTTCTAAGCACTTCCCGTACACTTACTAATTCCATGTTCCCCACATGAGCCCTATGAGGTGGGTGGGGTTGTTATCCTCATTTACAAATCAGGGACTTTAAGAACAGATAACTTTAGTAACTTGTCCAAGGTCACATAGTAGTGGGAAGATGTCTGCTGAACACGAGCTACGAAGAAAGTGTCATTGGGAAGAGTGGTTTGAGCTAACAGTCTATGTGGTCAGTAGCCAGCCTGGTGAGATCCTTATGCTCTTGAATCTTCTTTGGGTCCAGGAACCCTTTGAGAATATGTTGAAAGCATATAACCTTTCTCCAGAAAAATGTATATATGCTTTATCACAGAAAAAAAAAATCAGCATAGCTACTTTACTGGAGGAATTGCAACTCACTCTTTATTTTTTTTTTTTTAAAGATTTTATTTATTTGACAGAGAGAAACACAGCCAGAGAGGGAACACAGCAAGGGGAGTGAGAGAGGGAGAAGCAGGCCTCCCGCCGAGCAGGAAACCTGATGTGGGACTGGATCCCGGGACTCCGGGATCATGACCTGAGCCGAAGGCAGCCGCTCAACCAACTGAGCCACCCAGGCGCCCCGCAACTCACTCTTTAAAAGAGAATGGTATGGGGCACCTGGGTGGCTCAGTTGGTTAAGCATCTGCCTTTGGCTCAAGTCATGATTCCAGAGTCCTGGGATCGAGCCCCGCATCGGGCTCCCTGCTCATTGGGAGCCTACTTCTCCCTATGCTTCTCCCTCTGCTGCTCCCCCTGCTTGTGCTCTGTCTCTGTCTGACAAGGAAATTTTTTAAAAGTCTAAAAAGGAATGGTACTTTTCTGTTTGCCTCCAACCCTCTTTTCTGCAGGTGTGCCTTTGTCAATGAGCAACCTGAAGGATGCCTCAGTCTGTTAACATGAGTCATTTGTATTTATTGAAGCATCTCATTTTGTATACTTTAAATATGTATAGCTGTATTTGTCAATTACATCTCAGGAAAGCTGGGGAAGAAACCAGTCTTGTGTAATTTACTAAATTTTCATATTAACGATGTAAGTTCTGTCCATTTAAAGCCTTCAATCTTGTACTCAGTTCAAAGCTTCCCTCCTCCTCCCAGGCTACCAGGAGGCTGGTTTCCTTCTGTGGTGTGCGTGTTTGCAGCATGAGGGATGTCTGCTCTCCTCCACCCTTCTATCCCCCTCGGTTACTCCCTCACTGATCTTTGGATCGGTTTAAGTCAGAGGAGGCGACTGCTAAGGGCTGTGCTTTGTAGAGACTCATTGTCAGCATCAGTGTCAAATGGCATATGGGGAGGGTGGGGAGCATGGTGAGGACACCAGAGAGAATTTAAAAGCAGTCATTAGACTGATAAAAGTCAGTTTGCGTTTATCATCATTATGCACAGATAACACTAAGCAACGTCAGTGATGAAGTGCTTTTTCCTGCCTGGGCAGACCATACGCCCTTGGTGGGCCATGAGGTCAAGGGACTTTGGCAGGCCTTGACAGTCCCTCGAGATCTGGAATCTTCAGGCCGACTTCCGGCCATAAGCACTCGTTGCTCATGCCTTTGTGCCCAGCGCTGCTTGCCTCCTCTCCACTAACAGACCTGTGGCCCCCCCAGCTCATCTTACCCTCCATAGCCCCAGCTCTGCCTGCAGAGAGAACCAGGCAGGAACCTGGGATTGGAGTGATCCTTGCCCTTTCTTGACCCTACCATTCCAGGAGCCTCAGGGCTGCCCGGTAGCTCTGCAGACATCCACATAAACAATGAGGCATCAGTCTCCCCGTCATGCAGATGCCCACAGATTTTTATTGACCCTTGTCCCTATTGAAACTAGTCAAAAGTTCCACTCTCCCCCTCCACCCCCAGGGATAGGAAGGATGGAATAATTTCTTCTCCTCCCCTGGAGATATCTCCAGAATCCCACAACCCTCCAGCTTTATATAGACCAGGATGGTGGGGAAAGGGGTGTGGCTCTGGTGCTTCCAAGGGTTATCTCTTGGCAGGCCTAGTGGGAGGGCGGCTGCCTTCCAAGCCAGTGGCTCACAGCTCCTGCTATGTGGTATACTAGTCCCCGTGGTTCTCAGTTTTGGGGAAACAGAAAAAAGCCTTCTCAGTATCTCAGGCCACCATGCAATAGCCATATAAAATTCCAGGCCCACTTGAGCCCATGCCGGGGGCACAGGTCAGGAACTTCTGTGACAATGTCATCACCTATGAGGCTGGCTCTCACAGGGGGGCAGTGCTGGCTGGGGTTGGCATAGCCAGCCTCTTAGTCACCAAGACCCTTTCCTCCCTTTCATTTCACCTGCCGAGCCCAGGCACTGTCTGCTTGAGCCCCAAAGAAGGGGCAACCTCTTCCTGATTGATACACGGGAGCTCCCTAGGTCAGCTGCTGCCTGGGCACAAAGGCCCTTTAACAACAACCACCCCCCTGCTCCCCAGGTCCTCTCTGGCTCCCAAAGTTCCCCAGGTCCCCTGCTTGCTTTGACCTGGACTGTGTTCTTGCCTTGCAGCTTCTGGGCTTCCTCCCTTCAGCCCTGGCCTCTTTCTGTATTTGGGCCCAATTTTTTTTTACCCCGGCTTCTTGGCAGAACCCCTTCCTTGAGCTGCTATTCCTTGTCCTAGTCTAGCCCTCCACCTAGAGTGTGGTCAGCTCTGTGCTGAGACTTCCCTGGTCTGCTTTATAAGGGAATTTCAAAGGCCATATGTCTCATGATAGGATCCCAGGCTTCTTATAAGATACTGCTCTTCAAGTTACTTAGTTAAGAAAGAACCCCTTAAGAAAAAGAATCTGCCTCCTCAGACCTTGGTGAAACCAGGCAGATAGATGAACATGCAAATAAGAAGCTTAAATGAGTCCAACTGTCTTTTGACAAAGGAGCAAAAGCAGTTCCTAGAAGAAAGAGCTTTTCACCAAATAGTGCTAGAACAATCAGACATCTTTAGGAAAAATAAATAAATAAATAAATAGACCTCCCTCTGAACTTTGCATCTTATGCAAAACTTAACTCAAAGTGAATCATAGACTTAAATATAAAATGTGAAACTCTAATCTAAACCCTTTAGAATAAAAAGTGGAGGAGGGACGCCTGGGTGGCTCAGTTGGTTAAGCCACTGCCTTCGGCTCAGGTCATGATCCCAGAGTCCCAGGATGGAAACCCACATCGGAACTCCCAGCTCCGCAGGAAGTCTGCTTCTCCCTCTGACCTTCTCCCCTCTCGTGCTCTTTCTCACTCACTCACTCACTCTCTCAAATAATAAATTTAAAAAATAGAATAAAAAATGAAGGAGAAAATCTCCTCCTTTTAGCACCAGGCAAAGAGCTAGACACCAAGAACACAATCTATGAGAGGAAAAATGGAATTTCATCAAATTAAAAACTTGTACTCTGTGATAGAAACTTTTACAGTGACGAAAAGACAAGCTACATACTAGGAGAGAGTATTTGTCAATGACATATCTGATAAAGGACTATCCAGAATGTAGAAAGAACTCTCAACTCAATATTCAAAAAGAAAAAATCCCATTAGAAAATGGACAAAAGACTTGAAGGGATGTGTCCCTGAAGGTTTACTGGGCAGATGAGCTCATGAAAAAGGATGTCCTCCATCACTAGCCAATAGGAAAATGCAAATTAAATCTGCAGTGCAGTATCACTAACCACCTATCAGAATGGCGAGATTAAAAATTGTTTACAACTTCAAATGCTGGAAAGGATGCTGAGAAATTAGATCACCCACACATTGATGCAGGGATGTAAAAATGGTACAACCACCCTGAGAAACAGTCTGGCAGTTTCCTAAAAAAATGAAACATGCAGTTATCAAGCCAGTGGTTGCACCCTTGGGCACATAAATGTTTAATGCAGCTTTATTTGTGATAGCCCAAACTGGAAACAACCCAGGTGCTCAGCGAGTGGAAGGGCCAAAAAACTGCAGTGTATCCACACTGAGGAACACTACTCGGCAATAAAAAGGAATGAATTATGGATAGACCCAACAACTGGAATATATCTCCAGAGAATAATTCTGAGTGAAAAAAAGCCAATCCTAAAGGGTTAAATACAGTGTGATTCCATTCATACAAAATTATAGAAATGGAGAACAGGTGAATGGTTGCCACGGTGAAGAACAAGGGAATGAGAGGGACACCTGGGTGGCTCAGTTGGTTAAGCGACTGCCTTCGGCTCAGGTCATGATCCCGGAGACCTGGGATCGAGTCCCACATCAGGCTCCCTGCTCAGCGGGAAGCCTGCTTCTCCCTCTCTCACTCCCCATGCTTGTGTTCCCTCTCTGGCTGTATTTCTCTCTGTCAAATAAATAAAATCTTAAAAAAAAAAAAAAAAAAAAAAGAACAAGGGAATGGGAGTAGGAGGGAACGTGAACATGGTTAATAAAAGGGCATTGTGGTGATTTCAGTGTTCGGTATGATGGTGACTGTGTCAATGTCCCTGTCTTGGTTGTGGTATTGTACTGTAGTTTTGTAAGATGGTACCATGGGGTAAAACTGGTAGAGGGTACCTCAAAGCAGGATGTTTTATAAATACAACATTCTTGGGAACCGTGAAGTCCTTTCTTGTTTGCTTCAGTGGTAATATCCTCTATGGAGCAAAATCCATTTTCTCGTTCCTTTATAAATACACAGATTTATACAATTTTAAAATGTTGCTGGGTTTCTACTTGTAGACAAGATGAATAGACACACTTTTCTTTATTCCTCCCATTTGAAGTACATGTAAATATCCTGGACATGATATATAAAACAAACCACAGGGCTTACAGAGGTAGAGAAAAGAAGGCAGACCAGCTAAGGACCTTGGGACACTAGGATTTTCTTTTTGTCTCCTATATCCCAGACTCTGTCCTGGGTGAGGCAGCCTAGAAACACCCACAGAGCACAGGAAAAAAAAAAAAAAGCCCTAAGAAAAGTTTGCTCTCTCCAGCCAAAGTACAAGGAAAGAGACAACTAGCAAAACAGAAAACTTATAGAGGATAACTGCTGTATTCCAAAGAACTGTGGCCCACTTCTTCCTCTATCATCAAAGGCTGAATGGCAAGTCTAGAGCCCTACACTTGGTGTCTGAAATGAGGATCCCTCCCTCTCCCCCTGAGGTCATTTCAGAGGAAACCTAGTGGGGAGTCAAGGCTTTCACTACCTCCCAGTGATAACAACACTTCCCCACCATGGTGTCAGCAGAAACCACACAGTGAGCAGTAAAAGGCAGTATTGCCTCTTCCTCCCAGAGTGTCAGCGGAAGCTAAGTGAGGAAGCTGGAAGCCTCACCTAGAAGCAGTGAGGCAGCGTCCTCTTTCCCTGCTTGATGCTACCTCAAAGAAGACCTGCTAAAACAGATTTAAATAAAATTCAGAGTTTTATAATATCCAAAATGTCTGGAATTCAACTGTAACTCACTTATCACACCATGAACCGGGAATATCTCAATTTGAATGAGAAAAGGTGGTTAACCCAGAGGCTCCTGGGTGGCTCAGTTGGTCAGGGGTCCAACCCTTGATTTCAGCTCAGGTCATGACCTCAAGATCCTGAGATCGAGCCCCATGTTGGGGCACCACACTCAGTGGGGAGCCTGCTTGAGAATCTCTCTCTCTCCCTCTGCCCCTCCCCCCAGCTTGAATGCTCTCTCTCTTTCTCTCTGTCAAAAAAGAAAAGATAGGTAACAGACACCAATACAAGGGGACACAGATATTAGAGTCAGATGACCAGGACTTTGAGGCAGGCTTCATGAAAGTGTTTGAAAAACAGTGACAAACATGCTTGAAACAAATGAAAAAATATGAAGTCTCAGCAAAGAAACAGAAGATCAAAGAAGAATCAAACACATTTTAGAACAGGAAAATACAATAACGAAAATTTTAAGAACTCAGTTGATGACCTTAATAGCAGAACAGAGGTCACAGAAGAAAGAATCAGTGAACTGGAAGTTAGAGAAACAGAAATTCCCAAATCTGAACAATAGAGAGACATAGACTGAAGAGAACAAAAACAAAACAATAACAACAACAACAACAAAAACAGAGCCATAGGGACCTAGGAAACTATAATAAAAGACAAAATATTTGTGTCATTGGAGTCCCCGGAGAGGAGAAAGATAGTGAAGCTTAAAATGAATTTGAAGAAATGGTGGACAAAAATGTCCTAAATTTGGCAAAAGACATAGATTCAGGAAGCTGAAAAAAATATCAAACACGATAATCCTACTAAAGAAATCCATGCCAAGATATAAAAAGTTAAGCCAGAGACAAAAGTCCTAAAAGTAGCAAGAGAGAAGTGAGACCTTCCCTAGGAAGAAAGCAGTTCAAATGACAGTATATTTCTCAGCAGAAGCCACAGAAGCCAAAAGAAAAGAACTGTCAACCCGGAATTCTATACCAGTGGTACAGAAAATACCCCTCAGAATTGAACAGTGAATCAAGACATTGGTGGAGGAAGGAAAACTCGAGAGGATTTGCCTCCAGAATCTGTCTACCCGAAAAACTGGTTAAAAGAAGTTCTAGAAAAGGAAGGGAAATGGTAAAACAAGGAATCTCAGAACATCAGAAAGGAAGAAAGAGCAAAGGAAGGAGTAAAACAATGGGTCAATACAATAGTTGCCCTCTTTTGAGTTTTCCGAATTATGTTTGATAGTTGAATAAAAAATTACTATGATGTGGTTCTCAACATATGTATTGGACATATTTAAGACAATTATAAATAGGAGAAAGTAAGAGATGCTGAGAACACAAGAGCATGTCTGTGTTATTCTCATCCAAAATGCATAACCTCAGTCTAATCATGAGAAAACATCAGACAGACTAAAATTAAAGAACTGACCTGTACTCTTCCAAAATATCAAGGTCATGAAAGACAGAAAAAAATTTTTTTAAAGATTTTGTTTGTTTATTTGACAGAGAGAGAGATCACAAATAGGCAGAAGGCAGGCAGAGAGAGAGGACGAAGCAGGCTCCCCACTGAGCAGAGAGCCCGATGGGGGCCTCGATCCCAGGACCCTGAGATCATGACCTGAGCTGAAAGCAGAGGCTTTAACCCGTTGAGCCACCCAGGTGCCCAGAAAAAAAATTTTATTGAAATAAAGTATACACAACATAAAATGTACCATTTTAATCCTTTTTAAGTATACAACTCAGTGGCATTTTACTGTTGTGTAACCATCACCACTAACCCTCTCTAGTACTTTTTCGTCCCAAACTGAAGCTTTGTACTAAATAATAATGCCCCATTCCTCACTTCTCCTTGCTTCTGGTAATCACTATTCTACTTTCTGTCTCTATGAATTTTTTTAATTTAAATTTTGTTTTTGAAATTATGGTAACATGTGCATAACAAAATTTACCATTTTAACCATGGCTAATTCTACATTTCAGTGGCATTAAGTTTATACACATTGCTGTGCAATCTTCACCAACATAACATCTTCAGAACTTTTCATTTTCCCAAACTGAAACTCAGTGCCCATTGAACAGTGACCCCACCCCCATTTCTCCTTTCTCTTGCCCCAGCAACCACTATTCTACTGTTGGTCTTTATGAATTTGACTACTCTAAGTAACCTGTATAAGTGAAATCATATAGTATTTGTCCTTTTGCAACTGGCTTATTTCACTTTGTATGATGTCTTCAGGGTTCATCCATGTTGTAAGCATGAGTCAGAATTTCCTTCCTTTTCAAAGATTGAATAATAGTCCAGTATAAGTCTATGCCACATTTTATCTGTTCATTTGTCCATATGGACTTGTGAATAGTTGAACTCTGTTTTCAGTGTTTTGGGGTATATACCCAGAAATAGAATTGCTGGATCATCTGGTAGGTAAGTGTTTGTTCAACTTTTCTGGGATACTGCCGTACTCTTTCCACAGTGGCTGCACTGTTTACAGTCCCACCAGCAATATGCAAGAGTTCTCATTTCTCCACATCCTCACCAACACTTACTATTTTCTCTTTGTTTGTAATGCCCATCATCTTAACAGGTGTGTAATGGTATTTTTTTGTGGTTTTGATTTGCATTTCTAATGATTAGCGATCTAGAACATCTTTTCATGAGCTTATTGGCCATTGTGTGTCTTCTTTGTAGAAATGTAAATTTAGTCCTTTGCCCTTTTTAAAGGTGGGTTGGGTGGAGGCACCTGGGTGGCTCAGTCAGTTGAGGTTCCGACTCTTGGTTTCGACTCAGGTCATGATCTCAGGGTCATGAGATCGAGCCCCATTTAAGCCCCATTTGGGACTCCACAGTCAGCAGGGCATCTGCTTGAAGATTCTCCCCCTCTCCTCCTGCTTCTCTCTCTCCCTCTCTCTTTCTCTCTCTCTTCCGTTCTCTCTCTCCTAAATAAAATAAATAACTAAAATCTTTAAAATTGGGTTGTGTGGGGGTGCCTGGGTGGCCCAGTTGGTTAAACATCTGCCTTCATTTCAGGTCATGATCCCAGGGTCTTGGGATGGAACTTCACGGCAAGCTCCCTACTCAGCGGGGAGCCTGCTTTTCCCCCTCCCTCTGCTCCTCTGCCCACTTGGGCTCACATATTCCCTCTCAAATAAATAGAATCTTAAAAAAAATAAAATAAAATTGGGTTGTGTGTTTTTTGTTGTTCAGTTATTGGTTTTATATATATTCTCAATATTGATCTTTTAAAGCTATCCAGGAAAGAGTAGGAGGTGCAGGTACCTATCTTATCTATCTATCATCTATCTATCTATCATCTATTATCATCTATCTATCATCTATTATCTGTCTATCTACCTATTCATCTATCTGTCTCCATAAAGATAATATATAGGATTTTCAAATATTTTCTCCTATTCCATAGGTTGCCTCTGGTTGGTAGATTCCTTTGGTGCACAAAATTTTTTAATTTTGATGAATTTCAGTTTATCTCTTTGTTCTTTTGTTGCTTGTACTTTTGCTGTCCTTTCCAAAAAATTATTGTCAAAGGCAATGTCACAGAACTGTCCCCCTATCTTTTCTCCTAAGAATTTTATAGTTTTAGTTCTTTGGTCCATTTTTAGTCAATTTTTTAAAAGATTTTATTTATTTATTTGACAGGGAGAGATCACAAGTAGGCAGAGAGGCAGGCAGAGAGAGGAGGAGGCAGGCTTCCTGCTGAGCAGAGAGCCCAATGCGGGCCTCGATTCCAGTACCCTGAGATCATGACCTGAGCTGAAGGCAGAGGCTTTAAACCACTGAGCCATCCAGGCGCCCCATTTTTAGTCAAAAAACTAATTTTTTTTAAGATTTTATTTATTTGACAGAGAGAAACACAGCCAGAGAGGGAACACAAGCAGGGGGAGTGAGAGAGGGAGAAACAGGCTTCCTGCAGAGCAGGGAGCCCGATGTGGGGCTCCATCCCAGGTCTCTGGGATCATGACCTGAGCCGAAGGCAGTCGCTTAACCACTGAGCCACCCAGGAACCCCTGAATTTTTTTTTTTTAAGATAAAACATACAAATAGACAAGAAGGTAGACTGAACACTAAACATGTTAATGGTTGATTTGTTCTCTTTTTACCTTCCTACATTTCCGAAAACCTCACTCTCTTTTATAATCAAGTCGGGGAAATGGCAATAAACCCACTTTTAACATATCCTTGGGTGTTTTTGCTGCTCATAAGCCCAGGATGAGTCAACAATGAGACAGACATGTCTGCCAAAAAATCTAACACAACTCTCGGCTATGCGAACAGAGCAGAGTGTCCTGAAATAGGAGGTGACAACTTTTGGTCTGCAGATGGCTCATCCTCATATGGAACCTTGGGCCCAGGTCAGGAAACCACCTTTTTTAAGAACATTGGGACACTGGGGCATGTCCAAAGAAAAATGACCAAGTCGTGAGGAAGATTTATACCATGCATATTTAATTCACTTCTGAGTTCATCAATTCAACCTCCAAGGCAGGTGAAATGGGAGAGCTGTATGAAATATGGTTGATGAATGTGAGGATCCTTATGGGGGCCATGGTGGCTGTGTACAATATTTAAAGACCTGTTGTGTAGAAAAGGGACCTGGAGATATAAAGGTTCAAGACATCCCAGGAACGCATAAATAGACGATTTTCTACAAGGATGCCAAGACCATTCAACAGGGAAAGGACAATCTCTTCAACACATGGTGTTGGTAAAACTGAATATCCCCATGCAAAAAATTGAAGTTGGGATCTTACTTTACACCATACTTAAAAATTGATTGTGTTCCCTCTTTGGCTGTGTTTCTGTCAAATAAATAAAATCTTTTTAAAAAAATCTGTTTGGGGCATCTGGGTTGTTTTTTTTTTAAGATTTTATTTATTTATTTGACAGAGAGAAATACAGCTGGAGAGGGAACACAAGCAGGGGGAGTGAGAAAGGGAGAAGCAGGCTTCCCGCCGAGCAGGGAGCCCGATGTGGGGCTCGATGTGGGGCTCGATCCCGGGTCTCCAGGACCACGACCTGAGCCGAAGGCAGTTGCTTAACCAACTGAGCCACCCAGGCGCCCCATGGGCATCTGGGTTATTACTCAATGGGTTAAGTAGCTAGCTTGGGCTCAGGTTAGGATCCTAGCATCTTGGGATTGATTGAGCCCCAGGTTGGGCTCGCTATGGGAGCCTTCTTCTCCCTCTCCCTCTGCTCCTCCCTCTGCTTGTGCTCTCTCTCTTTCTGTCAAATAAAGGAAGAAAATCTTTAAAAAATTTTTTTAATTCAGATTAAAAAATACATATATATGTATATATTTTTTAAAGTAAGCTTCATGCCCAGCATAGAGCCCAATATAGGATTTAAATTCATGACTCTAAGATCAAGACCTGAACTGAGATCAAGAGTCAGACACGTAACTTACTGAGCCACCCAGGTCCCCCTAGATCATATATTTTATGACATTATGTATTCCTCAGACCCTCACTTCATAATGAAACTATATAGGATCATAATGGCCATATAAAATTCCTTCATTTAGAGTGTATTTTACCTTAATATCCCATTTTATAATTTATTGAACTATTTTGCTATTTTTGGACATTTCAGTTCTTTTTTCCTCTCTGTTATAAATAATAGCATTATGAACACTTTGGTATATAACTGTTTTAATCTCTGAATCAAAGTTGGACTTTACAGGTTATCTACCAGATTGTACCTTTTCCAACATTCAACTTGTTTTTGATTGGTTTTACTTGATTCTTTCATCCTTATGAACTTTGATTTTCTTTCCTAATATGTTAGACATTCTTCTCAGGTTTGGGTCAATATAAGCAGGTATTCTGCCTTTACTGAAGTCTTTACTAAAACTGTTGAAGAGGACAAGGTCAAACACAGCTTTGTAGTTTCCCATTAGAGAGAAATTTCTCTCTGTTGATGATAACTACTTGAGGGGGAAGAGAGGTTACATTTTATTACTCTTCTATTACTGACACTGGAAACTACCATTAAGAGAGCTTATATCACACAAATGGAGTCTGACTGGAGCTAAAGTTCACTTTAGTCATATGCCACATTTAGCTTTATAGTTAGTAAGTTTTGATATCCAATAAAGTCAGTTTTCAACTTTCTTTTTTTCTTCTTCACGGTTGTCTTGGCCAGAGGTTAGCAAACTGTCACTCACAGGGCAAATCTGGCCCACTGCCCGTTTTTGTAAGTAAATCTTTATTGGAACACAGCCATACCCATTTGTCTGTGTATTGTCTGTGGTTGCTTTTGTGTTACAATTATAAAAGTGGGTAGTTGTGACAAAGATTGCATTGTCTATAAGTCTGAAATATTTACTATCTGGCCCTTTACAGAGTTTCCCAACCCCTAGCCTTAACTATTCTAGGTTCTTTGTATATCTGTATATATCTAGGTCTTCTGCATCAGATTCACCAGCAGGGCTTATTGGCAATGCCTTCCTGGACTCAGAAGAACTGGAAATGTATCTGGGATTTTAATTGAGATTGCATTGAATTTTTAGGTCAATGCTGTCTTGTAGTAAGTAGTGAGTTTTCCAAAGCATGAACATGGTATTTCTCTCCAGTTATTTGTGTCTTCTTTAATTTCTCTGAGCAATGTTTTATCGTTAGTGTAGCCCTTGTGCATCTTTTAATAGATTTATTCCTAGGTGTCTGGTGTTTTTTGATACTATTTAAGTGCATTTTAAGATCTTTTATTTTAAAATCATTTGAGACCTAAAGAAATTTTGCAGAGTTAGTATAAAAAGTTCTATGTACTCTTCTTCTAGATTCCCTAAATGGTAACATTTTATTGCATTTGCCATATCATTCTCCCTCCTCTCTCATACGTGCACACAGATATGTGTATAGAATCTCTCTCTCTCTCTCTCTCTCTCTCTCTCTCTCACACACACACACACACACACACACACACATATTCTTGGTAAGTGGTATTTTTCAAATCTTATTTTTCAATGCTGTTAATATATAGAAATAAAATTGATGTTTTATATTGACCTCGTAGCTAGTGGCTTTGCTAAATTCACTTGTTAATTCCAGTAATGGATTTTTTGGCTTGTCTACATCTGTAATCATGCATTCTGCAAAAAAATGACAGCTTTATAGCTTCTTTCCCAATCTTCATCTATTTCTTTTTCTTGACTTACTGCATTGGCTAGCTTTTGTGGTAAAGCATTTAATATAAGTGGAGATAGTGGACATTTTTGTATTGTTCTCAATCTCAGAAGAGAAGTGTTCAATATTTTACCATCAAATTGGATATTAACAAGTGTTTTGTTTATATTATAATAAAGAATATCAACAAAATACCAACAAAACCCCAAATTCCATCAAATAATTTCACACAGCAATGGAAAAGAATGAATTACTGCTACATTCAACAATACAGTGAAGCTCATAGATGTAACAATGAACTAAGAAATCCAGGAATAAGAGAATTCATTCCATATCATTCCACTTACATGAAGTTCAAGAACAGGCAAAACTAATCAGAATAGTAGTTTCTGAAGCAGGAGATTTACAAGAAAGGTGCATGAAGAAGCTTTGGAAGCTGGAAGTATTTATCTTGATCTGAGTGATGGACACATAGGCTTGCTATCAGTGACTCTACTGTCTAACCCTATGAAGTCTATTTATTCAAATTTTGGTGTTTCAAAGTAAAGTAGGCCAATAATTTCTTCTGCCTTACAGAGTGCAGTTGGAATCCAAGTAAGATACAATAGCCGTAATAGCTAACATCTGCTGGGTATTTGTTCCATGCCGAGCATCACTTAAACACTGTATACATCAATTCGTGTAATTCTCACTATACCCTAGATGGTAGATTGTGTCGTTGTACATGCAAGAAATGATGCTTCAGAGGGTCTCACGGGCTCTAAGTGGGAAAGACAGGATTTGATCCCAGATAACCTGGGCCTCCAGCTGTAACCACTGGCCCACCCTGCCTTCTGCTCCTTCTGCTCTCCAACCTTCCTGCTCCTGCTTTGAGTCCTCTGAGATGCTACACTGTGCTGGAGGAAGTGCTGGAAATTCCATGTTGGCACAGCACGGTGTTTCCACCCAGGGTGTGGGCACGACCTCAAGACAACACGTTCTTACCACAGCCTGTGAGCGAAGCAGTGGAGGAGGCAGCCCCAGGGATGGTGAACAGACTTGGCTTGCTGCCTGTGGGCATCATGGTGTAGCCAGCCTGGAACCCTCTAGGGCCTGTGTTTGCTTCTTGCTCTGGGGTAGCTCTGAACTCTGAACTGACTTTTTGAGAACCAATGTCTGCCTAGTAAAACTCTGTTCCTTTCTCCCTTCCCTCTCTCTGCCTTTCTTCCTTCTTTCCTTTCTTAATTAAAAAAAATTTAAGGAATAAAATGTATGCTGGGTTAAAAAAATCAAACTGGACCAAAGAGTCTAGAATAAAAATGGTCTCCCTCTTAACCTTGATTAGCCTTTGGGACCATCAGTTGGATCCAGGTATATGGAGCCAAGTTGATGGGAGCAACTTGTACTAAGCATGGCGGCCTGTGGGGGAAAATGCCCTCTTCTTGGTGTGCCCCATTCAGAAAGGGGCCATGGTATGGCTGCTCCACGGCCAGCTCCAATCTCTGGGATGAAGGTAGAAATACCCTCACTGTGCTTTGCCCATGGCAGAGCCTATTTGGAGGGCAGCATTTTTTCCCTTTTAAAAGTTGAGGTGGGGGCGCACCTGGGTGGCTCAGGTGGTTGAGGCTCCGACTCTTGATTTTGATTCAGGTCATGAACTTGGGGTCCTGGAATCAAGCCAGCAAGGAGTCTGCTTCTCTTTCTCCTTGCCTCTCCCCACTGTTTGTGTGCTCTCTCTCTCACACACAAATAAATAAATAAAATCTTAAAAAAATTTGTTCTCCCTCTGTCCTCCCCCACCCCTGCTCATGCCCACGTCCACTCTCTCTTTCTGTCTAAAAAAATAAAAGAAATTAAGGTAGAAGATATATGCAATAAAATGCACAAAATCTAACTGAGCAGCTCAGTGGGTTTTTGCATAATTACCCTGCTGTGGAACACCAATCCCAACAAGAAATAGAGCATGGCTGCCTAACGCCTCCTTCATCTTACCTCCCTGCCCAGAAGTAACCACTATTTTGATATCCATCGCCATAAATGAATTTTGCCTGTTTTTGAACTTTGCCTGAAATTGAATCAGACAGGATGCACTCTGTGTTTGGCTTCTTTTGCTCAGCATTTTGTGTGTGAGATTTCTTCATGTTTTTGTGTGTGATATAGATTCAGTTTTTTTCATTGCTATGTGCAAGGAATCAGTAAACTGTTTCTATAAAAGGCCAGATAAATATGTTCAGCTATGCAGACCTTACATTTTCTGCTGTAAATACTCAACTTTGCCATTGAAGCTCAAGTACAGCCATGGGAGATACACATGTGTAAAATGGGACAACATGTGTTCACTCCAGCTGTATAAAATTTCGTCCTGTGAATGTATCACAATATATTTAGTTCTCCATCCTCCAGTTATGGGCACTTGGGTGATCTACTTTTGGATGCGATGACTTGTGCTGCCGTGTGTTTGGTGACTACAGGGACTTGTGGCTTGGAAGGGGTGGAATTGTTAGATTGTAAGATCGGCATATGGGGGGCACCTGGGTGGCTCAGTTGGTTGGGTAACTGCCTTCAGCTCGGGTCATGATCCCGGAGACCCAGGATGGAGTCCCAAATCGGGGTCCCTGCTCGGCGGGAAGCCTGCTTCTCCCTCTCTCATTCCCCCTGCTTGTGTTCCCTCTCTGGCTGTGTTTCTTTCTGTCAAATAAATAAAATCTTAAAAAAAAAAAAAAAAAGATCGGCATACGGTCTTTAGTAGATCGCATCAAACAGTATTTCAAAGTGGTTGTACCAATTTGCACTCACCAGTAAGGTTTCTTCCCATCCTTGATAACACTTGGTATCACCAGTTTTTTTAGTTCTAGCCATTCGCATAGGTGTGTTGTGGATTTTAACTTACATTTCCTTGATGACTCAAGACATTGAGCACCTTCTCAAATGCTTCTTGGCCACTTGGATATTTTCTTTTGCAAAGGAAAAATTGTCTACTATTGCTAAAAATTGAATTGTTTGTCTTATTCTTGGTGGTTTGTGGAAGTTCATAATATGTTTTGAAGAGAAATCGTTTGTTAGATATCAGTGTGGCAGATCTCTTCTTTCAGTTTATGGCTTGCCCTTTTGCTTTCTTAACAATGTCTTTTGATGAGCAGAAGGTTTCAGATTTCTTTAGATTTTAATTTTAATGAGGTCCAATTGATCAACTTTTTCTTTCCTAGTTAGTGCTCTTCGTGTTGTATTTAAGCAATCTCTGTCTGACCCAAGGTCATGAAGGCATTCTCTTACCTTTTCTCCTAGAAGCTTTGTTGTTTTACCTTTGCCAGCGAGGTCTGTGATCCATTTTGGATTAATTTTTGTGTTTGATGTGAGGTAAGAGTCAAAGTTCATAATATTCCATAAGGCAATCTATTTTTCCAGTACCAGTTAGTAAAAAGACCATCCTTTCCATCCATGGTGAGAGGCCTGGTTTAAGATTGAACTCTAGTCTTTATCTATTTATTTTTTAGAAGATTTTATTTATTTATTTGACAGAGACAGAGATCACAAGTAGGTAGAGAGGCAGGCACAGAGAGAGGAGGACGCAGGCTCCCCACTGAGCAGACCCGATGCGGGCCTTGATCCCAGGATCCTGGGATCATGACCTGAGCCAAAGGCAGAGGCTTAACCCACTGAGCCACCCAGGCACCTGATATTGAACTTTAGTCTTTAAAAGGGTTCTTGGACACCTGTAGTGTCTTCAGAGCTGAGAGGGTCTCTAGACTGTGCCCGAGGAGGAAGAGATGAATGAGTGGGGGTTTAGAGGCTCTGGGCAGCTCTGAGGTGGATAAGGCATAAAGGCAAAGGAGACTCCTTCTCTCTGTGAAATTCCTTGTCTCCATAGTGCTTAGAAGGTTGCCACACCAGGCCAAGGCTTTTCAGCTGTTGCTGGAAAAATGAGATTTCCAAGAAACTGCCCTTGGAAAAGAAGAACCCAGTTTTGCATGTTTAAATGTTTCCACTACTGTTTATGTTGCCCTGGGCCAAACTACTGCTTCCTGAAGAAAACGGGCTTCAAACTATGAATGACTAAGTAACTTATTAGTACTGGCAGCAGCAGTAACCCGGGAAACTCCTGAATATTTTGAGACCCAAAACTATTTATTTCTGTAAGTGAAAGAGAAAGAGTGTCCCAGGCTCAGGTTCTGCAGACATCAGACTGTGGACTAATATGTTCCGGACGGGTGACTACTGTCCAGATCTTTCCTGACCACTCCCCAGGCCCTGCTCTCTGGCTGCGTGAACGTGGGCAGCTACTCGGCCATCAGCAAGGGACAAGAAAGCCACTTTTATTTATTTAATTATTTTTTAAAAACTCGTTATTTATTAATTTGAGAGAGGGAGAGCATTAAATGGTGTGTGTGGAGGGGCAGAGAGCAAGGGAGAAGCAGGCTCCATCCCAGAACCCTGAGATCATGACCTCCATGCGGGGCTCCATCCCAGAACCCTGAGATCATGACCTCCATGCGGGGCTCCATCCCAGAACCCTGAGATCATGACCTCCATGCGGGACTCCATCCCAGAACCCTGAGATCATGACCTCCATGCGGGGCTCCATCCCAGAACCCTGAGATCATGACCTGAGCTAAAGGCAGACACTTAACTGACAGAGCCACTCAGGCGCCCCAATAAAGCCATTTTTATATACATTGCTTTGATACCCTGAGGATGGGGCAAAGGGTGCTTGTTATTTCTCACCATTTCTGAACTATGTGGGGTCAGACTTGGCTGGTAGGCATGGAGCTGGGGAGTGGACATGGGTGTGATGGCCTGGCTCTTGAATTGATTCTAGAAGAGTATTTCATTCCCCAACTCGTGGTTTATTTCTGAGTCCTGGGAGTCTGCAGGGGCAGCCGTGCCTGAGGATAAAGCACCCCTCCAGACCAGTGGGCTCCATTCACCCAGGATAATCCTCAAGGTCCCCTCTCCTTGGAAAGTGATAACAATTGCAATTAACAATTTATTCTCTACCATATTAATCAGTGCATTCACCCAACAAGTTTTTCCTGAGGCAGGCACTATGCTAGGCACTAGGTGTCCGTCAGTGAACAAAGCAGACAATTCCTGCTCTCATGGGGCCTTGTTTCCAGTGGAGAAAAACAATGAACAGACACTAAATAAATAGAGGATGTGAAGTTAAGGTCTAGGGCAGAACAAGGGGATCAGGAGGGTCAGGGGAAGGGAGAACAGTAATTTTAAAGTAACGGTGATAGGATTGGCCTCAATGAGGTAATGTATGAACAAAGTCTTCAAGGAGGAGACGAAATGAGTCATGGGGTTTTCTGGAGGAAAAGTTATCCATGCAAGGCTTCGGCTTGTCCCTAGTTTAGGCAAATTCTCAATCCAAAGCTTCCTCCCTCCCTACGTCTTCTCCTCCATCTTTACTCCCTTCCTTCCTTCTTCCCTTCCAACCATACGCCAGAAACTCTCTCACCTCCTATGATACTCCTTTCACTGAGAAACAAAGGACAGGTGTGTTCAGCTGCCGAGAGCCCTCCGGGCCTCTCAAAGCAGGACTCGGACATCTTCAGAAATGCCCCCAGTACTGCAGGACAGATGGGAATTTAGTGATGGATTGTGTCGCTAATATTAGAACCTCACAGATGCCCCCAGAATGAAATTAAATTTTAATATGTTCACTCCAACTATTTTTATTTCATCCCAACTCATCCCTATCTCCTGAGGCCTTTGATGGGCATTTTAATTAAATCATGAAGAGCCCTTTGTCTCCTGAGAAGGAAAGTTGAAACCTCCCCTTTCCTCCCTATCCCCTCATCTCCCACCCCATCCGTCCATCTCCCTCTACCTGCCTGCTGCCCTGAATGCCTAGGATTGTGGCCCATTCCCAGCAGGGTGCTGGGATGGCAGGACCCTGTTCTGGACGTGGTGGTCTCCATCCCAAAACCTACTCCTAGGTTCAAAGGAGTCTTCCCGGGAGAGATAGCTGCTGCCACTCATGGATGGAGTGGTTGCCAGATCCTGGGCACTTGAGAAACCTTCTCGACAACAACCTGCCCCCCTGCTCCCAAATCCTTTGTGTCTCTGGACCTCTCTGCTCTGGCCCACCCTAAGCAGCTGGGAACCTTTTCTTTTTCTTTTTAAAAGATTTTATTTATTTGAACAAGAGAGAATGAGAGAGAGACAGAGCACCAGGTGGGGGGCGGGGGCAGAGGGAGAAGTAGACTGCCTCCCCGATCAGGGAGCCCAATGCAGGGCTCGATCCTGGGACTCCAGGATCATGAGCTGAAGGCAGATGCTCAACCAACTGAACCACCCAGGCAGTCCAGCTGGAAATCTTTTCAACCGCATACTTCAGCCTTACGGCTTCCCGGCTATGCCTGGCCAGAGCTGGGTTTCCCATGCTGTGAATGCCCTTACCTGGGGCTGGTGCCACGTGCATACACGCACGTTTGCATTTGGCGCTCATTCATTCATCTCCGCTTTCATACCCCATGGGCATTTCAACCTTAACGGCCAACTTGGACCCTCTGATCTAATCCCATCCCCAAACCAGCTCTTTCTCCTGTCTTCATTGCCTCACTAATGACATCCATGCCCCTCAGTCACAGCATCCAGACACCTGGGAGTCACCCCTGATACCTCCCTCATCCTCCATGTCTGCCCATCAACAAGTCTGTTGGTTCCGTCTCCAAAGGTTTCAGTCCTCTGCCACCACTCCCTGTGTGATCTTGAGTAAGCTGTTTAACCTCTCTGTGCCTTTTCCCATAGTAACATGGAAATAATGCCATCCTCCTTCAGAGGATTGTTTAGAGGGGGTAGGAGTTACTACATCTGAAGGACTGTGTCTGGTGCAGAGTAAGAACAAAGTATGTCTTAGCCGGCAGAAAATGCTATCGGCTGTGTCCCCATCCTGTAGCCAGGTGGGGGCTCATGATATGTTTTTAGTGTTACGTGTTTTAATTTAAATTATGAAATGTTACATAAAAATATAATAAAGGAAAAAGTTTATGTTTGCCAAAAAAAGAATAAATGATACAGAAAAGTATAATGATGTGGGAAAAGTGTTCTTTCACCTGTATGATTGCGAATCAAAAACAAAAAGCATGTTATAAAACAGTGTGTTTGCCATGATCTCATTTTTGTAAACAAATGTTGTGTGTGGGTATGTGTTACCAAATATAGTAGCGTAACTACCCTCTAGGTGGTAGGATTACAGAGGACTTTTATTGTCTTTTTATTGCTTTACTTTTTTTTTTTTTTACAATACTATATAACTTACAGTAAAAGAAAAAGTTAACCAAAATCACAGTAAGCATTGCCATATCATTTGGTCGTTCCCTTACAACTACATGCGAGGGGTCCACACTCCTCAGCAGAGTCCCAAGAGCCTAGCGATCTGGTTCCTTGTGAAGCCCAATCACTCCTCCCCCACCCCCTGCCTGCCAAGCTCCTCTTCAGCAACACCAAATTCTAGCCCCAGCCTGACTTCTCAGGCTTCTGTGGCTTTGCACATAATATGCCCTTTGCCTTGAACTCCCTTTTTCTCCCTGTCAGCTCAATACACAGGTTCTTCCAAACCCAGTCAATGATCCATAAAAAAACAAAATTTGATTACGTTAAAATCTAATGTTAACACTAAAATTAAAATCTAACACTTGAGGGCGCCTGGGTGGATCAGTCGTTAAGTATCTGCCTTCTGCTCAGGTCATGATCCCGGAGTCCAAAGATCAAGCCCGGCATCGGGCTCCCTGCTCAGCCGGAAGCCTGCTTCTCCCTCTCTCACTCCCCCTGCTTGTGTTCCCTCTCTAGCTGTGTTTCTCTCTGTCAAATAAATAAAATCATTTAAAAAAAACCCCTAACACTTGGCTTTGCAAAGAGGCACTTTTAAGAGGTTTTTGAAAACACTGGGAGACCATACTTACAAATCACATATATGACAAAGAATTCATACCCAGGACGTATAAAGAATCCACAGACTCAACAGTAAGAAAACAGATTGCAAATTTAAAAGACAAGCCAAGGACTTGAACAGACACTTCACCGAAGACGTACAGATGGCAAATCAATGCATGGGAAGATACTGAACATCATGAGTCAGTAGGTGATACGCAAAACACAACGAGATGCCTCCACGCAGCTACCACGATGGCTAGACATCAAAAACCTGACACGTGCTGGCCGGTATGTGGTATAACCGCAGCGCTGGCACATTGCTGGCGGGAGTGCGATACACTACACCCGTCCTGGAGAACCCTGTCCGGTGACTTACCACGTGACCTAGCAATGTTACTGTTAGGTATTCCACCCAGAGAACTGAAACTTATGTTCACCCAAAAACCTGCATACGAATGTTTAAAGCAGCCCTTCTCAAAGTTGTCAAAAACTGGATTCCACTCAGATGTCTTTCATTGGGGGGATAGGCTGTGACTCATCTGCATGGGTCATTCTCTAGCAACAAACCAGAACAAACTCTCCACACTTCACAACATGGATGGTTCTCAAAGATGTCATGCTGAGTGAAAGAAGTCAGTCCCAAAATGTTACAGGGGTATGATTATTTTTTTTAAAGATTTTATTTATTTGCCAGAAAGGCAACACAAGCAGCAGGAGTGAGAGAGGGAGAAGCAGGTTTCCCGCCGAGCAGGGAGCCTGATGCGGGGCTAGATCCCAGGACTCTGGGATCATGACCTGAGCTGAAGGCAGAGGCTTAACCACTGAGCCACCCAGGTGCCCCCAGTATGATTTTTTTTTTAAGATTTTATTTATGTGGGTGCCTGGATGGCTCAGTGGGGTAAGCCCCTGCCTTCAGCTCAGGTCATGATTTCAGGGTCCTGGGATCAAGGCCCGCATCAGGCTCTCTGCTCAGCAGGGGGCCTGCTTCCTCCTCTCCCTCTGCCTGCCTCTCTGCCTACTGTGATCTCTCTCTCTGTCAAATACATAAATAAAATCTAAAAAAATAGATTTTATTTATGTATTTGACAGAGAGAAACACAGCTAGAAAGGGAATACAAGCAGGGGGAGTGAGAAAGGGAGAAGCAGGCTTCCCGCCGAGCAGGGAGCCCGATGCAGGGCTTGATCCAGGGACTCTGGGATCATGACCTGAGCCAAAGGCACACAGTTAAGGACTGAGCCACCCAGGCGCCCCCAACACAGGACATGATTTATATGGCAGTTTAGATAAAGGAAAACTATAGAGACAGAGAATATATCATTGGTTACAGGGCAGAGGGGTTATGGTGGTGGTGATTATGGGAATCTACACAAACATTAAAACTCATGGACCTGTAGGGCACCTGGATGGCTCAGTCCGTTAAGTGTCTGCCTTTGGCTTCTGTCATGATCTCGGGGTCCTGGGATCAAGCCCCCACATCGGGCTCCCTGCTCAGTGGGGAGCCTGCTTCTCCCTCTCTCTCTGCTCCTCCCCAGTATTCATGCTGTCTCTCTTGCACTCTGTCAAGTGAATAAATAAAAAAACAAAATTAAAAAAAATTATTTAATGGAGCTCCTGGGTGGCTCTATCGGTTAAGTGGCTGCCTTCTACTCAGGTCATGATCCCAGGGTGCTGGGATCAAGCCTCACATCGGGCTCCCTGCTCGGCAAAAAGACTGCTTCTCCCTCTCTCTCTGCCTGCCGCTGCACCTACTTGTGATCTATCTCTCTGTCAAATAAATAAATAAAAATCTAAAAAAATTAAAAAAAAAAAAAGACAACTCATAGACCCGTACCCACAAGGAAAAAAAAGTCAATGCTAATCTAAAAAGTAAAACAAAATACAGCCGTGTTGGGGAATAACCTGCCCTGGGAATCCTGTCCCACCCTCCTGACCCCGGAGCCCATCACTCTGAATGACCACAGGAAGGGCATCGTCACACAGCCTACGGTGCAGAAAATGGAGCGGAAGCGGAGAAACATGCTGACACTTCCAACAGGTCAGATGGTAAATGCCGTGTAACTTTAAGCACTGTGTGACCTTTCCAGCTGCGGGGTGAGAAAGCCCGAGTCTCCAAATTCCCCATGGGTCAGACGGGTGCACCAGAAAACAGGCCGTTTGTTCCAGTGCCTGCGACCCGGTGAAAGGTGGATTACCTTTGCTCGTTCTTTCTTTCTTTCTTTCTTTCTTTCTTTCTTTCTTTCTTTCTTTCTTTCTTTCTCTTTCTTTCTTTTTTAATAAGCAAATTCTCACTTTAATCCTAATTCTAAATTACTTATTTTCACATTAACATAGATAATTCTTTTTTTTTTTTTAAAGATTTTATTTATTTAACCAAGAGAAACACAGCCAGAGAGGGAACACAAGCAGGGGAGTGAGAGAGGGAGAAGCAGGCCTCCCGCTGAGCAGGGAGCCCGATGTGGGGCTCCATCCCAGGTCTCCGGGATCATGACCTGAGCCGAAGGCAGTCGCTTAACCAACTGAGCCACCCTGGTGCCCCTAACATAGATATTTCTATAAACCAAGAAAAACTGAACGAATATTATATGTTTTATTTATTTATGTACCTATTTATCTTTTCACATTTTTATTTAAATTCTAGGTAGTTAATGGACAGTGCAATATTTTTTTAAAGATTTTTATTTATTCATTTGAGAGAGGAGAGAAAGAGCATGAGCTGGGGTGGGGGGTGGTGCTGAGGTAGAAGTAGACTCCCTGCTGAGCAGGGAGCCCAGACATGGGGTTGGATCCCAGAACCTGGAGATAATGACCGGAGCTGAAAGCAGACGCTTAACCGACTGAGCCACCCCGGTGTCCCCATACAGAGCAATATTGGTTTCAGGAGTATAGTTCAGTGACTCATCCCTTCCGTACAACACCCAGTGCTCATGGCAGCAAGTGCCCTCCTTCATCCCCATCCTTCGACGGGAATTTCAGCCAAGTTCTGCTTCCTCAGCGCCCAGGAAAATGCAGTATCAGGGTACTTTCCACTGTGACACCCTATCATATAGTCTAGCTCCCCTTCTTCCTCAACTGCAGGTGAAAGGGTTGCTCTCGTTTTGACCACAGAACGGGAGACTCCCTCAATAAAGCAGCAGCAGTACCCTGGCAGGGCTCTAGTAGGGATTCAGAAGAGGGCAAGCCCCTACCACAGGTTCAGGAAAGACAAGTTTATTGTAGAATTCTCTGGGCAATAAGGAAGCTGGGCAACTGACTGCAGGGCCTGGTGTCATGCAGCCTGGGGGAGGGCCCGGAGTTCCACACCCCAAGCTTGAGTGCCCTGGGGGCCTGGACTCTTTCCACAATGCCTGGCTGGGGCCATGCGTCCCTCAATTCCCCACCTCTGAGGGCTGCTCATTGTGCCTTCTTGTGCCTTCGGAAACTTGGCCCTCCCCCACCCCCCCACTTCACTTTGGAGGTCTTTTGGACATCTACCCTGCTATCAATCACTGCTCCTCTGCAGGACCCCCCATAATTCTCGTGCTTCCTGGGGGCAGACAGAGCCATGGCTGTCATTCCCCCCCAAATTTCAGCAATTTATTCTACCCTTCTCCTCTTTCTCTGCTGACCTTTTAACTGCCTCAACCAACAAGTCATTTGGGAGACCCGGAAACCATCCACAGAGAGCTGGCCCTACAGTGGGATGGATGCAACAGTAAAAACAGGTCATTGCTCTTACAATGCCCCACTCCTGAGCCCTGGGGTGGGTGCAGCTACTTTTTCCTACTGAGCCTTAAAATCCTCCACACTGTGGAGGCTACTCTGAGTAGCCATTACTTGTCTGTTAAGGTCGGTCCTGGAATGTGGAAAACTCTTCTGTGAGGTTTGCCTATGGAGCCCTGGTTCAGTTTGATCCAGCATTTCTCAGGTTCTCCACACCCCTACCCCCAATCTCCCCACTCCCTCCCAGGGAGGCCCTAAACAGGAGGAAAAATAGGAGTGCTTGAGATTACAGGGGGCTGGGAAGAAATCCTCTCCTGAGGCCAGTGCTTAATCCTCCCTGGAATGTCTGCAACTCCCACCCCCTCAGTGACCGCTGGCTCCTGCTGCAGTTTCTGATCATAGATAGCCTCTTCGCTGGCTGCAGTTTCTGATCATAGATAGCCTCTTCGCTGGCTTTCTCCTTCCCCCACTTCCACTGCCCCCTCTTCTCCGGCTCTTTTCCAGTAGTTACTGAATGAAGCACATATTGGACAGACCTCTACGAAAACAACCTGGAAACAGGAAACACCCCAGTGTGCTGTGCCCTGAGTGGGCCATTTATGAGTTCATTCCCACCAGCTGGGCTCATTATTTCCACTTCGCAGGAGAGGAAACTGAGGCCTAGAGGGGTGCCAGAGACTGCCCCATCCCCAGCCTCTCCGTGGGCCTCGGGGAGTCCAAGCCCCCTACAGGATGGGAACCACCCAGGGCTGAGGCACAGTGGGTATCTGGAGCCAGTGTAGGGCGGGCTGTGGATTGCTGTTTCACAACCCCAGCGACTGCAGAAGCGGAGCTCATAGCTCAGAGACGGCCATTCACTTCTACATGTCCGTCCATCCATCCATCCGTCCATCCATCCATCCATCTGTCCATCCATCAGTCCATCCATCCATCAGTCCATCCGTCAGTCCATCCAAAAGTCATTGGCGACCACACACCCATTTGGAAGCTATGATGAAAAAGACAGATAACAGATGTTGGTGAGGATGTGGAAAAATCAGAACCCTCACACAACCCTGCCGGTGGAGATATACAACCAAACAACTGCTTTGGAAAACAGTCTGGCAGGTCCTCAAAAAGTTAAACATTAAAAAAAAAAAAAAAATAGGCTAAACAGAAATTACCCTAGGACCCAGCACTCCCACTCCTAAGAATACGCCCAGGAAACATCCATTTCCACAGAAACCTGTACGTAAATGTTCATAGCAACATTATTCATAATATCCACATAGTAGAAGTAAGCTAAAAGGCCAGCAACTGATGAATGGATTAAAAAAAAATAAGTATGTCCATACAATGAAATAGATATCCTACAAAATGAATAAACCTTGACAATGTTATGCTAAGCGAAATAAGCCAGATACAAAAGACTGTATATCGCATGATTTCATTTATATGCAATATCCAGAATAGGTAAATCCATCAAGACAAAAGGAAGAGCGGTGGTTGCCTAGGGCTGGGGGCTCAAGAAAATGGGCAGTGACGGCTAAGGGATTATGTGGTTTCTTTTGGGGATGATGGAAATGTTCTGAAATTGGGTAGTGGTGACACTTGCACAACCTGGTGAATAGACTAAAACCACTGAATTGTACAAATATAAAACGTGACTTTTAGGGGCACCTGGGTGACTCAGTTGGTTAAGGAAATGCCTTCGCCTCAGGTCATGATCCCGGAGACCCGGGATCGAGTCCCACATCGGGCTCCCTGCTCAGCGGGAAGCCTGCTTCTCCCTCTCTCACTCTCCCTGCTTGTGTTCCCTCTCTCCCTGTGTTTCTCTCTGTCAGATAAATAAAATCTTTAAAAAAAACAGTGACTTTTATGGCATGTGAATTAATTGTATTGAGTACCTACTATATGCCAGGCACAGGGCTACTGCCCCAGAGGCGTGTGAGCCATGGCCTTGGCTTTGGGGAGCTTGTGTCCAGTAAAGGAGACAGATGATTGACCCACAATTAAAATAGTGGGATCTGTGTTGAGCTAGATGGGAATCCCAGGGAGCTTGGGGATGGAGGGTTGAGGGAACCTTCTAGAGATGACAATACAATGAAGTAAAACAGATTCTGAACGGGATAGAGTTAGCTAGGAGGGGGTGGGGAAGGTGGGGATGGAGAGCTGTCTGGAAGGATAGTCCAGCCCTTGCTGAGGAGCTCCTGAAGAGGCCGGAAGGGCCTTGAGGTACCAGAATGTGGTAGCAGAGACACGCGTATCAGTACTGAAGGCCCAGTTTCCCTCTGACAGTAAAGCAGGTATCTCCCTTGTAAGCCCAGGCAGGAGGAAACAAAGCTTTCCTTCCAGTGGGGGGTCTATCAGCCTCCCCCGACCCCTCCCTCTGTTCCCCCTGCCCTGCTCCCCTGTCCACATGGAAAGTGCAGAGAGGTGTGAACGAGAAAATAACTATTGCTCTTATTTCCACCACTGTTAATATTTTAGTATTTTTTTTTCTCAAAGGTTCCCCCCGCCCCCCGGCACCTTTATTTGTTGTGGTGGGGATCATTGTGCCCAATTATCTGATGTTTTTATATTGATACTATAAGCATTATGCCTTATCATAAAAAATTCTTGGGGGCGCCTGGGTGGTTCAGTTGAGCATCTGCCTTCAGATGCTGCCTTCAGATCTCTGCTCTGAAGGGAGCCTACTTCCCCCTCCCCATCTGCCTTCAGATGCTGCCTTCAGATCTCTGCTCTGAAGGGAGCCTACTTCCCCCTCCCTCTCTGCCTGCCTCTCTGCCTACTTGTGATATCTCTCTGTCAAATAAATAAAATCTCAAAAGAAAATTCTTAATATGCTTCATCTCTTTGTCTATATTATAATCCACCCTAAAGCTGGACCAGCATGCCTTTCTTCAATGATGACCATCTTATATGCAGTGATGCTCTGAACATCTTTGTGGCCAGAGTCCGGAGTGGGAGGTGCTGGTTATTGCCCTGCTTTTTGGTGGGTGCTCTGTTCAGGAAGGGGACTCTCCTAAGAGCACCTGAGACAAGACATCCGTGAAGTGGGGGAGCCTCTGAAAACTCAGCTATCAGACCTATAAAGGCTCCCGAGAATCACCATGGAAAAAAACAGAGGCCCAGAGGGCTCATAAGGCCCAATCAAAAATGGACAGCTTCTCAGAGATCCGAGAAGGCTGCATTTAGCTGGTTGGAAGGCATTTAGAACTTCTTGGATCAGTATCCAACATCCCCAGAGGCTGAAGTTGGGGAGGAAGTGACTAGACCCTTCTCTTCTTCCCACACCTGTAACACCCCATCTCTCATTCTGGTGCATGCTGTGCATTCTAGCTGCCAGCACCTGCCTCTCTAAGCCTAAGGGCTTTTCCAGAACTGAGGAAGGCCCCTCTGCCCACAGCACGTCTTGGGGAGGTAAATCCCTCCTGGGAATGGCCTCAAGCCGTGATGTTCTGGGATTGCTGCGCTAACAGCTAGCTGCCTTGCCCCTCGGGTGGACCATTCCAGGGCTTGGGCTCTACACTTCATCCTGTGTTTCCCCGTGGGATTAAACTCCAGTTGCCCATTGTGCTAACTGCCTTACTAGTGCACCTGGATGGCCTCAGGTCTTGCCCCATTTGCCTATTGATGCCCCTTGCACTTTCCAAATATACTGCTTACAACCAAATCCTTCCCTCTCGAAGTGCCATCCCTTAGGGGCTACCTGGATGTCACCGTATGTATTAATCCTCAACCCAGGAAGCAGAATGGAGGGGCAGAGGGAAAAGGAATGTTCTGGGGAGCATCAGCAAGGAATCTGACCCCTAAAGAAAATTCCTGGCTAGAACACCCTCGCAAGCTGGTCAGGTCCTTACCCACTGTGTGGGCTGGGCCAGCCAGCATGAGTCACATTCCAGGTACTCAGCAAAGTCGTCCAGCATCTGGGCCACCTTAGGTCTGTCCACTCCAGGTGATCACCTGGGCATTTCCAGCAAAAATCCCTCTGCTTTGGTCATCTCCAAGTCATTCAAAGTGGTACACAGCCACGGAGCCCTTGTCAGAGGCTGGAATTTGTATGACTCACGCCCTCCAGTGGTCAGTTGACAAATGGCGTGGGGCTCTGGGGCTGGGGGCCTGTTTGGGACTTGATGCCTTAGGGGGACGGAAGCCATGCTACGATATGGGACTTGCCAGGAGTTGCATCCGCACTCATGCACGCAACACACACACACACACACACACACACACACACACACTTGCTGAGAAGTCAAACTTGCATATCATTTGGTATATTTTTCTTGTGCTTGTGTTCTGCCTTCATCATTCTTGTCATACCTGCATACCACCTACACTATTCTTTGCTTAAATATTTTTTCTTAAAACAGCTCCCTTTTTAACTTAAAAAAAATGCATTTCTAAAAGAACTTTTTTTTATCATATTCCACAAGTGGAAAACCAGTAAATGGTCACAGACAGTAATCACATCAATAAAAACTGTTAACAGAAAAAAGTGTTATTCCAGGTACCACCCCAAACACGCTCTGGATTGCCTTAGGTACCTTGACCATAGTTTGGGAGACCTGTCATACCCAGATGTGGACCTGGCCTTTAACATTGTCAGTAACAACATCTGAGTGCCTACTGTGTACAGAGACACTCAAGGGAGCCATGTCACCATCTGAAAGGGGGGATGATACCAGTGAACCTGGGGAGGAGGAGGACAAGGAGAAGGGCCCAGAGGAGAGCAAGGGAGGTCAGGGGCCTTCTGGACTGGAAGAAGGGGTGAGACAGGACAAATTGCTGTGAGACTCGGGAATGAGATGCTCTTGGCCTCAGCTTCCCCATCGGCTAGGAAGGGAACAACAAGTGTCTCTTGGGTGCCTGGCACTTTGAAGACAGGATCTCATTTTATCCTCAGGAAAACCATACAAAAAAGCTCTCACTGCAGCCAAAGAACCTGAGGCTGGGGGCTTGGCCAAGTTCACCTGGCTGAGCCAGGAGCGTTGGAACAGAGTCCAGTCTGGCCTCACAGCCACATGTGCACAGCGTGGGGACAGGAAGCCTGACTGTCGCAGAGCTGCAGAAAAGCCATCCCCCGGCAGTGAGCCAAGGCATCGCTTGTCCGAGGCCGCCTGGCCCCGCTGCAGCTAGGGGGCTACTTTCAAATCATCCTGGCCGCCTGGACAGCAGGTGACACGACCTCCCTTTCAAGCACTCCGTCTCACCATGACAACCACGTGCTGACACTCTGCACTTGCTTTATTCCTCCTGGAGCCCCAGTGAGCTGGATCTTCCCAGACACGGTGGGAATCGCCGGGGTCCAGAGAGGTACAGCTGCTCCACTGGGAGAGCGGACATCACTGCTCTTGCTTAGAAGCCACGGAGGTTGAGGCTTTTCCTCTGGCCTGAGACGCCCTCCTCTGTCACCTCACCCCATCTCGGCCCTTCTGTCCTTCCAGTGCCCTCCTGCCTGAAGGATGACAGCCCCGTTGAGCCCTCACCTGCCCCTGGAGACCCTGTGCCCTCAGCGTCTGAGCAGCACAGCCCAGTGCTTTGTGCAGTACTGGGGTCAGCAAAGCACCCCCAGGGGACGGCTCCATGGCTTCGATGCAAGGACACAGGGACTACATTTCTGGCTCTCCAGTTTGGTGGGGGGGGGCGGGCTTGGAGGGGGAGGGCCAATGGGAGACAGAGGGAGAGGGAATTTTTTTTTCTTTTTTTTTTTGGAGGGAGAGAGAATTTTTTTTTTAAAGATTTTATTTCTTTGGGGCGCCTGGGTGGCTCAGTTGGTTGGGCAACTGCCTTCGGCTCAGGTCATGATCCCGGAGACCTGGGATCGAGTCCCACATCGGGCTCCCTGCTCAGCAGGAAACCTGCTTCTCCCTCTCTCACTCCCCCTGCTTGTGTTCCCCCTCTGGCTGTGTTTCTCTCTGTCAAATAAATAAAATCTTTAAGGGGGAGTATATTTGATACTTGACTTTCTCTACTTGGCTTATTTCACTCAGCATAATCAGGAGAGAGAATCTTAAACAGGAACTATGCCCAGCACAGAGTCTTTCTACCCAGTTTTGATCCTTGGTCCCTGAGACAGTTGGCTACCTCTTCGAGCCTCAATGCCCCACCTGTAAAATGGGAACAATGACACTTGGATTGCTGTGTTGTTACGAGGTTGGATAAAACACTGTGCACACAGTACACAAATCCTCCATGTAGTCAATGTTGGACCACCTACTGTTTACCACAGAAATTCCGAGATAAGTGTGACAGAGTCCTCCTGTCCCTGTAGTGGTTAGGGCACAGAGAAGGGGGTGCCCTCTTTCCCTTATTATTACACATATTTTGGGAGTGAGGAGGACAAGGGCCGTGTTTCTGGGATCACGGCTTTGCCCACCAACATGCTGAGTCCTTCCTAAAGACACCCCGTAAACACATGGCATAGGAAGAACCTGCCTTTGGAGTCTGACAGTTCCAGGTTCAAATCCCAGCTCGTCCCTTCTCCCTGGGTAACTCCAGCTAATCACTTTCCCCCGTTAAACTGCAGATTCTTTCTTTGTAAATTAGAGATACCAGAGCTCTTTCAAGGATCTGTTGAGAGGATTCCCTGGGGCTTCTGTGAAGCAGGGACATGTGGCAGGGACTCCTCCCCCCTTCCTGGGGGCCTCTGCACCTGCCTTGTATTGCATAGAACTGGAAGCAGACAGCGGTATGGTGGGGGAGGGGGGCACTCAATCCCAGGTAATCCTCAGTTCTTACTTTGGCCTCAGTTTCCTGCTGCCTCCTGCTGCTTGCTCTCCTGGCCCTGAGGCGGGCACACAGGCAGCCACGGGGTTGGGGGTGGGTCAAGAGGGCACACAACGCAAGCAGCCATCTGAACTCAACAAGACCTTGGTCTCAGACCTAGGCCAGCCTCAGCTCGAGCTGAGTGACATCGGGCTGGTTGGATCAACCTTTCTGTGCTTCTGTCTCCTTCCTTGTCAAATTGGGGAAATAAGAGTAACTTCGTTGCACAGGGCTGCTGGAGCTGTTGACTAGGATAATGATGAGTGGAAAGCGCGGGGCCTGGCTATAGTTATATTGTCCGTGGTAGCCATAATGCTTATCTTGGGAATTCTTATGGCGGGGAGGGGGGGGAGGATGTCAAGAAGGGTGGTGGGGAGGGGTGCAGGAGCCTTGCTCCCTTGGAGCTCTGTCTTTCCTGGTTCTGCCCTTTGCAGGGGCTCATAGCTAGAGGAGGTGCAGAGAGGGACCCCGGCCTGCGAGCTGGAACTCCAGGGTTTTAGCCTCACCACTTGCCTACCTGTGTAATCACTCAACTTCGTTGAGCCTCAATTTCCCCATCTACAAAATGGGGCTAGTCATAACAGCCACCTCTATAGACTGTGGTCTGGATTAAACGGTTGACGCATGTAAGTGCCTTGCTTAAGCAGTATGCTCTCGGAACATTATTTTTGTAGAAAGGGCTTCAAGGTGGCTGCCTCCCATGGCCCAGCTGAAGCTGACCCAGCTCCACAACCTGGCCGAGGATCGGTTTTGTGGATGGGAACTCAGTCCCAGGATGATGAGGCTGAGAAATTTCCATGCTGGCTGCTGGCCACCTAGTGGCCTAGAGGACAAGCTGGTAATGAGGGGAGGGGGGTACTTCTCCTCAGGGGCCTCAGGACCTCCACCCCCACCCTCTCAGGGCCCATCTGGCCCCACCTATCCTTCAGGTGCTCTTTGATTCTCCCTCGGCAGCCTTCACCTGCATCGTCCATCATCAGAAGAGGCCCAGGAATGTGGCCTGAAAGCCAAGGGCAGACCCAGAAAGCCACTGGATACGCAGAGAGGGAAAACCATTACACCTCCAGGGGGCCAGCCTGGACTCTGCGTGCAGACAGGAGCTCTGGGATGGGCACCAGGGCACACATACGTTCCAGCTCAGAGGCTCCCTGCTGTGCGAACCTGGTGAATCTCTTAACCTCTCTGTGCATCACCAACTGTACTGCTATTTTTACTCCCCTCCTTGCCGTTGGACTTAGAGAGTATTGAGATAGTGGTGGTTGTGCACGTACAAGGCATTATGAATATACTGCAAACCGCTGACACGTACACTTGAAAATAGTAGAAAGGGTGATTTTTCCCCCCAGGGTGAGTTTTATCCCAGTTAAAAAAAAATAAGTGAATGCAGTGTTACAGAGAGAGAAAGAGAACTGGGAATTTATGTTGGGGGTCGGAGCTGACCCTCTGAGGAAGGGCACTCTGGAGGAGGGGTCAGGTCACCTGCTTGCTCTTTGTCAAAGGCAAATTGTTACTCTCTGATCCACAGATTCTTGCTTGGCTGCCTGTTTGCTCCTTAGCTCAGAGCATTTTCTTGGTTCTCACCCAAGAATCACTTTAATCTTGGTCACCGTTGGTGGCGTGAGAAGTCAGACTTGGGGAGGCATGGTGGCTTTTCTGAGGTCACACAGCAGCTCAGTTGTGGGGCTGTCACTGGAACCTAGGACCTTTCGGACCCACCATAGCCACCTCCTCAAAGCCCGGTGCTGGGGTCGGATGGTGACCACTGACCCGAGTCCTGCCGTGGGCCAAGGATGTCGTGGGTCGGCAGCTGCTGGGCAAGAGCAGGCCCTGAGGTGATGTGGAAGCCTTCACACCCAGGCTGGTAATGGGAGCAGGATGCAAAGGGACAAGGGGACAAATGGCTCCTGCTCTCCCCTGTCCCAGGCCCTCCAGAGGCCCTTCGCTCGGTATCACTCAGCGCTCAGCTAACGCCTCCCTAGTGCCCACTCTGCACTGATCAGTAGGTGTTTGGGATATTGGGTGGAGAGGACGGCCTGGGTCCTACTCACCAGGGCTCACGATTTAGTGAGGAGCAGTTAAAGGAATTAATACATGTATTTGCTGTAAGAATAGCCAGACTATGTGGAAGTAGTTAGAGTGAATAGGGGTTAGAGTGAGGCAAACTCCTAATCATCCCTCAAAACCCTGTGCTGGTGTCCTCTCTCCTGCAAACCTTCTCTAAACAATGCAATTCAGCTACTTCAACCACACCATCCCTCTATCACTGCAAGCATCACACTGTACCAGAATTATCCATCATTCTTTTCTCTAAGCTTTGCATTCCTTGAGCCCGAGGACTCAGGGTCTTTCCTCAAGCAGATGGGTTTCCCTGAACTGAACCAGCTAAAGCCTGAAAGAAGGATGACTTCGATATGCTGAAAGTCACTGCAGTCAACTCTTATTTTTCACATTCATTCATTCACTTGACAAAGGTCTTTGAGCTTCTCTTCATGTCTTTTTTGTGACTCAGTATATTTTACACAAATTCGATCCAGTATAATGCTGCATTTAAATTGGGATGGGCCGGAAGGAAATGGGTGGATGGATGGTGACAGTGACATGTTAGGACAGGGAGATCATGGTGAACAATTCATACCGTGCAGGAATACTGTATTTGAAGTACTATAGTAAGTGGAATTATAAGAAATGACAATTTTCCGTAGAATAAATTATAAAAGAATTGATTCTACCTGCCGTCCTCCCATAGCTTACTTGGAGCTGAAGGGTGAGACACCAGCGACACCATCTGAGTGGTGTTCCTGTGCCAGCAGCTTTCCTTCCCCTCCCCAAACCGCAAGCTGAATATTTCAGTGACCTGTTTGGAACACTGGCATCACCCAGCCTCACCGGACTTCTGTAACCCGGGCATTTTCCAGCATGTTCCATGTTGTCAATGCTCCCAGCTTCCTGGACTCCTGCCACCAACTGGAAAACTAAGAGGCTGGACAGGAACTCACCAGAGAACTCCCTGCCGAGGGAAAAAAGGACCCAGATGCTGAAAGCCAGGCGAATGTGGCTTAGCTAAATAAAAACTGGCTCCATGATGACTCCTTTATCAGACCCTCTGCCCCCACCCTCCACCCCCAGATGAGTTGCCACCATGGACCTGAGACCAGGAAGCAGTGGGTTTACCGAGGGTGCCCTGTACGGAGTGACGTAACAGCAGGGGCAGGTCACCCACAGGCCAAGGGCCCCAGTCATAAATTAGCTTACTGTATACCCAACCCGGGACACTCCCTTTGGGCACAACAAAAAAAGACCTTTATGCAAAAACGGCTCCCTGGATGACATGGGGTGGGTATAAATACATCTTAGCTGCTTGTGTGCTCATAACTTTGTAGTCAGTTGAGCCTGAGACTCTCTGGCCCCCGAGGACTCAGCGTCGCTGGTCTGAGACCTGTCAGCTACCGTTGGTGCGAGGTCCGGCTTAGAGGTGGTTCAAGGCACGGTTCCCTCCATGTGCTTGTCCATCCTCTGGTAGAGACAGAGCAGCCAGCTGTGGGGTAAGTTGTCTCCTTTTCTGGGGAAGCTACTGTTTTGAGAGAGCTTTGCTTCTTCCTGTTTGGGAAGGCCCTGAAAACTGTGGGAATTTTCTGCCTACAGACATAAACTGGTGGAAAGTCTACGAAATGCCCTCAGGAGGTTGGGCCATTTGAAAAGGGCATGCAACTCAGATATTTTTCCTGCAAACTTTGCTACATTGCAAGGAAAACCTTTTTGGAAAATTCAGGTTGGAGAGCAGGGAGGAATCCATTAAGAATTTTTACTCAGATTATCTCTCTGGTCTTTGTAAGGGGCACCTCTCCCCTGGCAAACAAATTCTGTGAAGATGAATATTAATATGGTGAATATTATGAAATCCATTTTACAGATGAAGAAATGAGTCGCAGATAAATAAGTTGATCCAGGTCATGTAACTAGTAGAGCCAGGACTTGAGCCCAGCTTTGGGGGCCTCTAAGATTCTTCTAGGGGTCACATCATGCACTGCTTCCCAGGGCAAAGGGTTTGCCATTGAGAAGGCATGCTGGGGACAAGCCCAGACTGGACCTGGGCCTCTACTTTGATGTCCCCTTTTCGCCTTTTTTAAAGAAAGTGGTCTCAAATGTTGGGAGTTGAGTGCATTTTTCCCCAAACAATTCCACAAACAATGTCACAAACGAATATCGTTCTCCCCACCCACCATATGGTAGGATTGACAACGGTTGTAAAATCTTAAAAGAAAGGCAGCTACAACTTGAGTGCGCTCTCCAATGACAGGTGTAACATGACAGTTGCTAATTAGACTGCTGGGAATGACTTTGCAGGACCAGGCAAAGACACCCACATTTCAACACAAGTGGGCTCCTCCCCACCTTGCCTGAGGTTAGGGGGGACCAGCAGGTCCCGTTAAGGAAGCTTAAAGGGTACATGCCTTGTCCTCATTAGAGCTATGGGGTTCAGTGTCTTTCTTTCGATTGTTATGTGTCTTCTTATAGAATTAAAATCTATGTCCACGGACGCCCAAATCCAACCTCTAGATAGGAACAGAGGTTGCAAGCAGGGATGAAGTGCGTGTTTAAGACTGTTTTGTCAGCTTTTATACTGATTCCATAGTAAACGAACCATATTGAGGAGGCTCGGTTCTGCAAACTCTTCCTAACCTTCTGATCCATCTCCTTCGCCTTTGTCAGCTCCAAGGTGAAGAACCTCAGAGTTTAAATCCAGACAAGTGGCCAGCTTTGCAAAACCATAGAGATGGCCTGTCCCTGGCAGTTTCTGTTCAAGGCCAAATCCTACCGGTTGGACTTGACGGAGGAAACAGACATCAACAACAATGTGGGGAAAGCCAGCTGGGCCCCCTCCAGGTAAGCTTTGGTTTGCCTCCGCCTGCTGCTTGTCTCGCACACCCCCGGGCTCCCATTCCCTGCTCTGTGCCGCCCGCTCAGAATTCCTCTTCCTGCCTCTGGCTTCACACTGGAGATCTCTTCCCGTCTGTGGCTTCTTGGATGTCCCCGATGGAATTTAGCTCAGCCACTGTTTCGTGGACACCTCGAAGTACTATAGTAAGCCTAACACTATGTGAAGAAGGAAGGGACATGGTGAAGTCCAGCACCTCAAGGGTTCTGGAGGCTCTGGGGGAAGAAGATAGGAAGGGAATACGGAATAGCTGACTTGAGAATGGAAGGCAGTGAATCTCAGTGGTTAGAACCTAGGATGGCATGTGGACTGATGTTCTTTCTGATTCACTGGTGTATATGCCTCATGAATGGTTCGATGTTTTGGATATCAAGGTGGTGTAGAGTACCAGGATGTTAGGCAAACCTTGTGCTGGGCTACACGAGCTGGCCCTGGGCTGTCTCTTACCAGCTGTGTGACCTAGGGCAAGTTAACTCCTCTGATGCTCAGATACAGTGTGAGGACACCCATGGGACCTTCCTCATAGCATGCTGGGGATGAAACAAGAGTGTGTGTGGAGCGTGCTTAGCAGAGTTGCTCATACAGAGCATAGCTCAGTTAATAGGGTCTCTTATCATTGACCGGGCGCCCTGACTTGCGGAGTAAGTCCATGCCAGGGTTATATGGGGCACGTGACCTGCATTGCCTCTCACCTGATGCCCAGAGCGGCTCTGTGAAGTGTGAGTTATTGTTTCATTTTACAGATGATGAAATATGACTGGTCATTGATTTCCCCACCCATGCTCCCACCCCACCCCCAATAATTCTGCAATAACATAATCCTGTGAATCAGAACAAAGCCCCAGTGGGCACAGGGCTGCCCCCTGAGCCCCACAGCCCCAGAGAAGCTTTCCCATGGATTCCGGTGGGCAGCAGAACTACTCTGAGTGCACCTGCCAGAAAAGCAGCAATGTTAAGAGTATGGGCTTGGAGATAAGCTGGTGGCTTTGCCACTTACTAGCCCGGTGACCTTTGGCAAGTCCGCGAGCCTCGGTTTCCTCATCTGCAAGAAGAGGGTAGGAATGCCTCTTTCCTGGGGTCATGGTAAGAATTAAATGAGTTTTCATATGTAAACAACTTTGCCCTGGGCCCAGCAGAGAGGAAATGCTCAATAAATGGCATCAGTCACAGCTGTCACTGATCTTGCTGAGGACAGCTGAGGCACAGCAATGTTAAACAGGGTCCCCTCTAAGGGCTTCTCGGAAGTGAGGTGGGCTCAGTGGACTTGAAGAGAGGGTAGAATGTTGGAGAGGGGACGTGAAGACAAGTAGCGAAGACATTCCAGGAAGGGGGCGGGGCAAAGACTCAGAAGCAAGCATGACTGTGCCTTAGAGGCGAGGCAGGGAGCCACTGCAGGTTCTTGAGCAAGGCAGTCCCCAGGTGGAGGTGGCTGGAACTGGAGGAGGGCGTGTAGGAAACCAGGCAATCTGAGAGGTGGTGGCCAAGAGACTGAGGTGAGAGCACAGGGTTGGAGAGCCTCTAGGTGTCCTCCTGGCACTTCAGACAATTGCTGCATGCTAATGGCAGCTTCATCACTCCTCCTGGGGTCTCAGGAGGCCACCAAATCATGCATCCTTTCCTTCTCTTCACCTCCTGGCTGTAGCCCTTCACACTGGCTCTGCCTCTTGTACTCCAACTTGACTTCTAGCAAACCAAGCTCCTGCTCTAGAGTCCGCAGTGGCTCCCCCATGGCCTGCCACCACACTGAGGCTTCACTGTGGCTTTCTGTGGGATCACCCCTCCCAGATGGGGGAGCATCTCACCCGCCCAGTTCTGCAGTGCCCGTACACAGCACATTCCTCCCTCCACTCATCTAGACCCATTTAACCCAGCCCACAACCACATCTTTTGCAATCACCCTGAATCCCCCTCCTCCCCTAGCCCCTGCAGTGTGGCCTGCAGCATTTGGCTCTGAATTCCACACTTCTGCTAGCACTGACTTTTATTCCTGACTTGTGGTTTTGGACCATTCAGGAAACCTGACCTGTAGGTTGACCTGAGGCAAACGAGCTGACTCATCTTCTTAAGCTGGGGGAGCTGGTGGGAGGACTCACACAGGTATTAGAGGTGATGGAGAGAAAATGTTGCACGTTACTTCATTTAACCCTCCTAACAGTTCATGAGGAAGGAGTTTTTGTTATCCTCTTACGGTAGCCATGAGGGCCCTGGAGCCTAGAAGATTTAAGTAATCTTTAAGATCTCAGAGTTGGCAAATGACAGAGCCAGGAGCCAAACCCAGCAGTGTGGCTCATACCAAGACACCGAGCTGCCCCTTTGCGGTCCTGGGCACGTCCTGGTCCATGAATAATTACTCCCCGAGGGCTACTTACCTGACTCGGTGCTGGGGGGCGGGGGTTTGGAGGTGGTCGTGAGCCCTTCTGTTTAGCAATTAAACAGTAAGTTGAATCATTTACTAACAGCATACATAGCTGAAAATAACAAGACGTATAAAGTCCTTATTATGGTGTCAGTGTTGAAGCAGGAACTATTATTACCCTTACTTTATAAGGCTGAGTGTCCTGACTTACTCAAGGTCAGCATCTAGGAAGTGGTAGAGCTGAGATTTGAACCAAGTCCAAGACGATAACCTCTACGATCAGTGGCTCTCCCTGAGGACCTACTATGGGTTGAGGAAGGGAACCAAGAAAAGAGACAGGGTTCCTGCTGTCAGGGAGGGAAGGGTTGGGGAGAACGCAGCCTTCCTCTGCTTCGGGCAGGAGTATAAGCAGAACGGGATGTTAAAAGAACTTTCTATATTGGTGCAGAGGAGGGACAGGCAGAGAGAGAGACACGAGGTTAGAGGTCCCTGTGGGTGCACCAGAATCTCTTCTGCGGAGACAGCAGGGGATGGGGGGCCTGGGGTGGGGGGCCTGGCGTGTAGATAAGGTGGGAAGGAGTGGGCTGGGAGAAAGCTTTGGGGAGGAGGGAGGCCAGCTGGACTGTGATTATACAGTGAGGGGGTGGGGTGGGGTGGGAAGGATGTTCCTGGAAGAGGAAGTAACAGTACAAAGGGGATTTTGTGGTGAAGGCAATGGAGCCAATTCATATATTTTGCTTTTAAAAAGGAATTTTCAAATCTGTTTAGATGTAATAAGACCAAGAACCTATTATATGTAACTTATGATTTGCTATGTAAAGAAATGATTAGGAAGTGAGCCTGGGGTGTGTCTAGTGTGTGTGTTTTAGCGACAAAGGCAACTGTGGGAACATCCAGGTGAAGATATATGGCATTCTGAACAAAGTTGAGCTAAGTGTTGCTAGCTGGGCTGCCATTGCCTCTTTCATTCCACTTTAATTTGGGTTTGGGATTAAATACAGCGGAGTGCTTGCAGGAGGGCCCCCAGCACTTTGAGGTTGAGGGCTGCTGTTCTGTCCCTGCCTGGAGCCTAGAAGTTATCCTGCTTCCAGGATTGGGAGCAACTCCCAAATAGAGCAAAGTACGGAGGCACTATGCTTTTCAGGTGGCAAAGACCAGGACCCTGGAGGGGACCTGAAGGAGCTTCTCCACCACTAGCAGCCCGCCATGACTCCCACTAAACATCACACCCAGCTCTGCGCTTCCTTTAGCTTCCTTCTTGGAATCACACAGAATATGCAGAAAAGAAATAGTACGTCTTGGGGCAGCCCTGTGAGAAAAGAGACTTTGAGTTGTGGCCTGGGGGGTTGCTGTGTGGTCTTGGGCAAGATCCTTAACCTCTCTGGGCCCCCAGCTGCCTTCTCAATCACGAGGAAACAATACAGAACTGCCTTTTGGACTGCATTTCATAAAGGATGGATGACAACAGGGAAGTTTGTTTTCTAAACCCAAAGCGCCATAGAGTGGGAATCCTTCTAATAAAGCCTGCTGTTATTTCACGAGAATAAAGAAAGCCGACGCTGGCGGCGCAGGCCCGTGATCTTGGCTGGGAGAGAGGCCAGGGGCGCAAACGCCGACCTCCCGACGGACGCCGAGGGGTGTAGAGGGCCGGAGGACACAACCCGGGAAGCGGAGACGCGATTAGACCGCCCAGCCCGGGCCTGGGCGCAGGGTGAAGCCCCTCCCCGGCTAGCTCCACCCCAGGGCGGGGGCTGCGGGGTCCCGCGGGGATAAAGCGGCCGGGACCCGGGGGCGCGAAGCGCCCTGGGAGCTGTGCGCGCTCCGGGGCCATGCGCGAGGGGCTGGGCGCTGCGTGCGAGGCCGCCCGGCCGGGCATCTGCCGGCTCCTCCGCAGGATCCTACGGCCGCAGCCCGCGTGCGGCCCCCGCCGAGCCAGGTACTCCCGCCCGGCCGGGCGCGCTCTGGGAGGGTGGTGGGCGGCTCCGCGCCGGGACCGAGCTCGAACCCGGGTGCGTGGCACTGACCCGCTGCGAGCCTCGGTTTTCCGTCAAAGTATGAGGGTTGGAGTGCTCGCCCGGTAAGATTCCGACGGATTTACCCAAGTGTTTTCCTCGTTTAGAACGCGTCGGAGGTCGCAGTTCAGTAGCCACAAACCACCCAGGGAACCCCCACGTGCTCCCAGGAGAGGCGTCTACGCGGGCAGGAGTAGGAATTGGGGCTGTTTCAGCACTTGGGAACTTTCTGGATGTTTCAGCACTAGGGTTGCTGCACGCTTGAGGACAGACAGGATGAAGAGAGCAAAGTGGTTCTTGTTTCACGAGTTAGACCCATTTTCCAGAGCGCCCCACCTCCACCCCGTGTATGCAGTGGCGGTGGTCAGGAGTGGGAACTGCAAGGGAAGTCAGGACCCCCGTTACCCCCAAAGGAGCCACAGAAGGCACCTTAGCCATCCCCAGTCACTCTGAGGCTTGCGGATAGTTGCTGGGTCTAAGCACCACACTCCAGCGCTCTTTCTGATGGCAGGTTCTTAGGTCCGCTGCACCCACGCAAGACCAAACAGGGCTGAGCATAGCTGTGGGTTTAACCAAATTGCAGGAGCATCTGGATAAACTGCGTGGTAATTGGGCAACAAGTATCCAGATCCTTAGTAGGCTCACCTGGCTTCCAGCTACCCTGCCTCCCAACAGCCCAGAGAAATTAGCTCCCTGGGGGAGAGAACCAGGACTGTGCATAGCTTCGTTTATTCATTTAAAAAGTTCCTAGTTAGGAAGGAATGTATGATCATGGTTAAAATTGGAAAATACAGAAACCTATAAAGGAAAATTCAGATCGCCGATGCCGTCATCATTTAATGCTAGTTACTATTAATGAATATTTACTGGCATCTCCCCCAGGTGTTTTTCTGTGCTTGTGCGTGCGTGTGCGCGCGCGCATGCGCGCACACACACAGCATCAGACGTACAGTTTGAGGCATTTGTAGTAGTGGAGAAACTGGGTACAACCTAAATATGCAGCCATAGGCAATGGGATCAGGCGGACCGTAGAAAATCCACTAGAATGGATTTTCAGGTAGCTTTTCAGTATTTGGAGCAATAGTTATATGAAGTGTAGAAAGAGCGTTTCTCCATCTAAACGTTACTGTCGACCAGTACGCTTCTCAGATTGTACAGTGCTATGGCCTTAAGTAAGTAAAAGGAAGTAAGAACAAGTAGGGCAGAGGTGGGGGTAAGGGGTGATGGCTAAGATAAGACGAGCAGAGAGGCATTGCCTCATTGAAGAACCCAGCCTCAAAGCATCTTCCGATTTAAGGAGCTCCATGATCACTCAGCCCGTGGCTTTCCTGTTCTGACTGTACAGATGACCCTATTTTGGCTTTTTTCTTGTGGAGACCCCAGTTCGGGCCAGCAGGGTATTGGTAGCGGGTCACATGGAAGACCCTTTACAAGGCTGTTGAATCACTCCATTCAGGTAGAAGTTGCTTTCTTTTTTTTATTTTTTTATTTTTTAAAAGATTTTATTTATTTGACAGAGAGAAACACAGTCAGAGGGAACACAGAGGGAGTGAGAGAGGGCGAAGCAGGCTTCCCGCCGAGCAGGGAGCCCGATGCAGGGCTCGATCCGGGGTCTCCAGGATCATGACCTGAGCCAAAGGCAGTTGCTTAACCAACTGAGCCACCCAGGCGCCCCTAGAAGTTGCTTTCTGATACATACTTACATTTTCTCTAAGAGACACTATCTCTTTATAGTTACAAATCACGTGGTGTTACTATCTAATGTATGTAGTTAATTATATAATGTTAATAGAAATATATAGTCAGTACTTTTCCCAATAATTAAAGTAATACATACTTATCCTTCACATTCCAACGCATTACAAATATGTATAAAGTGGGAAATGAGAGGGCGCCTGGGTGGCTCAATGGATTAAGCATCTGCTTTCAGCTCAGGTCATGATCTCAGGGTCCTGGGATCAAGTCCCACTCAGGCTCCTTACTCCGCAGAGATTCTACTTCTTCCTCTTCCTGGTGCTCTCTGCTGGCACACTCTCTCTCTCTCTTTCTGACAAATAATAATAATTTCAAAAAGTGGGAAATGAGAGACCCTTCTAATACTTTCTGTCTTTTCCTCTTGGAAAACACACGCATGCCCACCCCAGAAAATAGCTAAAGGGACGTGGAACACAGCAAGATTTCCTATTGAAGTGCCCCTAGACTGTGACTCCCGCCAGGAGGAGGCATGTATGGGGTGCAACTATTGGGGGTGCTCATGTGTAAGGGTCCTATAGAGGTCGCATGCCTTCTGTTCTCTGTGGCATTTGCCAGGAGAACAAACCTGGAATTCCAAACGAGAGACAGTGATTTCTGAGGGATTTCAGACTACTAGGGCCTTTTCCTCTTCCAAGGACAGCCAAAGGTCTTTACCTCTGTCATTTTAAGGGGTGCCTGGGTGACTCAGTTGGTTAAGTGTTTGCCTTTGGCCCAGGTCATGATCCATGGGCCCCACGACGGGTTCCTCAGTGGGGAACCCACTTCTCCTTCTCCCTCTGTTGCTCTGCCTGCTTGCGTTCTCTCTTCTTTGTCAAATAAATCTTTTAAAAAAATAAATATAAGCAACATATTTTTTAAAAGAGTCCTTGACTTCCAAATATCCTTACTGAGATATTTTTGGATGACATGATGTCTCAGATTCGCTTTGAAATGATAGCAGACACTGGGAGAATAGAGTTCAAATGAGACTGGCAATTGGGTGGGGTTGGATCTGGGTGAAGGGCCCATGGGGATTTGTTACAACATTCTTTCTACTTGTGTATGCTTAACATTTACCATAAGTAATTAACAACTTAGAAAATAAACCCAGATAAATCAGGGGCTTTACATAAAAAAGCCCAAGTCCCCCCAGACAAATAGGTAGTGGGCAGTGTTGCTGGCCTGGGAGGGCAAGGTGGAAGGAGCCTGGGCAGCTCAGTCTCATCTAACATTTGTACTTGGCGTTTAAGGGGGGCATCCTCCCAGAGCTTCTGTGGGTCACCCTTTGAGCAGCTAGTTTTGGCTTAGCTCCCTGTTTTGTAGGGGGAAGGCAAGAGAAGAGGAGGAGGAGAGAGGGTGATGATGGTGGGGAGATTGGGTCTGACCTGCTGCCTCCCCCGCCACATACACTCTTCCTCCTGACAAGCAGCTGAGAAATTCACTCCGACCCTCTGAGCCTCAGTTTCCCCATCCATCAAATGAGGGCTTAGCAGTTGGGAGGGGGGCTCCAAGATCACTCTCTGCCCTTAGATGCTCTATCTCATGCTGGCTGTTTCCTTTTGCAGTCTAGTGACACAGAATGACCCCAAGTGTCACAGCCTTGGCAAACATCGGAATGAGTCCCCCCAGTTACTCACGGGGACGGTAAAGGTCAGTGAGTCACACGAGTGTGGGAAGCCCCTTCCTCCCTCACCCAGGCAGATACAGGTTGAGCAGCCTGGTGGAGGCTGGGGTCTGGGCAGTGAGCGGGGACCAGCAGGGGCATGGGTAGGGGTGAGGGAGGGCTTTGGGAGAGTGGGAGGATTCACAGTGAGCGGGAATAGTGGCCCCTACGGTCCTATGGCCTCTGGATTGCTTGCCGGTCTGGGCCGACAGGCACAGATGAAAGGTGGTCATTCATGGAGCCAGCAGTGGGACACCCCAGTGTAATCCCAGACTCAGCAGCTGAGCCCCAGTCCCAGCCCCCAGCCTCTAGCCCACAGGTTCCATCTTTCCAAAGAGCTTTGGACCTTAGCGTTCCAGAGAGGTGGGCAAAGAATTGGCTGGGAGGTGGGAGAGAAGATGGTTTCCATATTCTTAAATAACTCCCGGGAAGGCAGTGGTATATTCTTCCTTGTTCCGGTTTCTGTCCCCTGCATCACTGGCTGTGACCGTAGTCTCCTTGCACCTAAGCTTAGTCCCTCCTGTTGCGGTTCCACTGAGGCAGCATTTGGCAGGGTCTTGGGTGATGAGAGAAGCCTGGCCCATGGCCCAGGCACCTGGAGCTCTTAGCAGGCCCCGGCCCAGCTGGCCAGGCTGCCAGGAAAGGAGGAGGGATACAGACCCACATCCTGACCTGGATCCCCACGCATAGTCCCCCACCCCAAGCCAACGTAGCACCCAGGGGAGACCTGTGGGGCCTCGGGGTTGAGGCATTTGTAAATTGTTGGTGTTTTCCCCCTCTTAGACATCTCCAGGATCCCTGGTCAAGCTGGATGGGCCCCCGTCGGCCTGCCCACGGCATGTGAGGATCAAAAACTGGGGCAGCGGGATGACCTTCCAAGACACACTTCACCACAAGGCCAAAGGGGTGAGAAGTCTGGGGCTCAGGGAGAACTACCCTTGTCCCAAGCTGGGGAAGCCATTTGGGCCTTTAGTAGATCAAATGGATGTCCCCCTGGGCAAAGCAGACTATTACCTGCTTGACCACAGGGTCCTGGGAACAGAAGCAGTGGTTGGCACAAATAATGGAAGGACATAGGTGATGCCAGCCCCCTGGTAGGGTGCTGGATAGTCCAGGAGATAGATGGGATCAAGGATTACAGGAAGAAATTCAGTCCTTTGTAGAGAGACCGCATAATAACAGGGAGACTCACTCTTTCTTTCTTTCTTCCTTTCCTTCCTTTCCTTCCTTTCCTTCCTTTCCTTCCTTTCCTTCCTTTCCTTCCTTTCCTTCCTTTCCTTCCTTTCCTTCCTTTCCTTCCTTTCCTTCCTTTCCTTCCTTTCCTTCCTTTCCTTCCTTTCCTTCCTTTCCTTCCTTTCCTTCCTTTCCTTCCTTTCCTTCCTTTCCTTCCTTTCTTTCTTTCTTTTATATATTTATTTGACAGAGAGCAAGCTCACAAGCAGGGGGAACAGCAGAGGGAGAGGGAGAAGCAGACACTGCACTGAGCAGGGAACCCCACACAGAGCTCGATCCCAGGACCCTGGGATCATGACCTGAGCTGAAGACAGATGCCTAACCGACTGAGCCACCCAGGCACCCCCAGGGAAAATTTTCTAATAGAACCGCCCACAACTGGACTGAGCTACATCAGGAGATAGTGAGCTCCTTGTCACTAGAAGGATTCAAGTGCTATTTGATAGGGAGATTGGAGAGGAGTTCAAGTAGCCAGTGAGTAGCTGGAGTAAGTGTCCTTCAAGGCTCCTTCTTCTAAGTGTCTTATTCTAACTATAGAATGCATTCTGATTGTAAAGTAGAAAGGAATTGAAAATTTCAAGACCTTGAAAGCAGAAAGATTTCCCATACTTCCCAGAAATGACCACAGTTAACATCTGGGTGTACTTCCTTCCAGCATTTTTTCTGTGCCACCTCTGAGTTTAGGATTTGTATCCTCTTTTTGGTTCGTTTTGGCTGAATACCAAAAGTATGTTCCCAGAAGTCACATCAGCCTCTAGATGAGAAGGTAGTTGAGCTATTCCCAGGGATCAAGCTGTTGGCTTGGCCCTGGCTCCGAGTCTGACCAGGGGGGCAGAGTCAGAGACTGAGCGCAAGGTGGTGGGAATCACCCTGGCTCACACCCACTTGAGTCAGCCAGTAGAGGAAAGGAGATGTGCATGGTGAGAAAGCTTGGTGGACCTCAAGGAGGAGGTGCCACAGGGGTGGAGAAGGGCAGCAGCAAGCTGGAGAGGCTGGAGTGGAAGGTGGTGGCCAGGAGAGCTGGCCTGGAAGAAGGACCCCCGTCAACACCTTCCTGAGGAGCCACGCAGCCCCCTCACCACCGTCTCTCTCTTCCCAGGAGCTCGCTTGCAAGTCCAAGTCTTGTGTGGGAGCCATCATGAACCCCAAAAGTTTAACCAGAGGACCCAGAGACAAGCCTACCCCCCCAGACGAGCTTCTACCTCAAGCTATTGAATTTGTCAACCAGTATTATGGCTCCTTCAAAGAGTAAGTCTCCCTTGAGCTGGATCGCTGTGGCTCCCTTTCCCTAAGCTCTCCTGTGTCCGGTCATTTCCCTCGGACCCCAGGCCCTTTCCCTTCTCAGATTCACAAGGGAGCCAGGGCTCAAGCACAGTTTTCCAAGGGGAAATACCCCAGAATTGGTTCTCAAAGTCATGAGCAAAAGAGGCATAGCAATGGTGGTTAAAAGTGTGGGCCAGGGCTGTAGCTGTCTGACCTTGAGTCCCGGCTGCGCCAGTAACCAGCCCTGGATCCTTGTGTCTCTTCACCCCTCTGCACGTCAATTTCCTCATCTATAAAAATGGGACAAGAATAGAACCTGGCTTTAAACAGCGTCTTGGCACTGAGTAACCTTGACATTGGGCTGATATGCACTGTTTTATTATGAAATGTTTGAGAGAGAAAGTACTTTCGGGACCCCTGGTCAAACCCCCCTCCATCAGGGGTGAATAGAAGCCCAGTTCCAGCTAGAACCCATGCCATCTGACTTGCAGAGGCCAGATAGTGCTCTTTGCATTGAACTCTGTGGGGTTCTGTATTCCTGGGTTTCATAAAATACATGATTATTAATGTAAGCCCACTTATAACTGTAACAGAAAAACACACAAAGGGATTGTGAGACAGAATGGCTGAGGGAATGCATTTGCTGTTTTATGGACTGGGAGGGTAGTATGGCTTTTAACGGTATAGGCCACACAGCTCTTTGCTGTATGAAATGAATCACAGAAATGCACCGGCGACCACCCCCTCTCCATGCGGAAGGAGTGGTTCCTGGTGATACCAGGTCCCCTCGCCTATGATCCTGCAATGTCTGAGTGAGAAAAGGGCTTTGAGTCTCTGAAAAGGGCCCATATCTGCCAGGATGGCTGATTTAAGCTTTGGCTGTGCCTAGAGTCACCTAAGGACTTTGTGGAATGCTCATGCCAGGATACCCAAGGCCAAGGGCATCAGGATCTCAAGAAGTGGGGAGAGAGCAGAGCTCTCTGTTTTCTAAAATTCGTCCAGCGACTCATACGGTGCTGGGTTGGTAACCCATTGAGGACTGGCTGCCATGTGTGCTGAGAAGCCACAAGCTCTACGGGAGTGCTTTGTGGCTAGGAGTTTCAAGATCCTTGGGCTGTCAGCTCTGCCAGGACGTGGCTGTGACCAATGAGCCTTTCAGGGTGTAGGAGTTATCCTGATGGGCCTCACTGGGCCACTGTATCGACATTGACATTCACTGGGCACTAAGTGTGTTCCAGGCCCTGCGTAAGTGTTTCAGAAACCATGCCCACCACAGCTATGTGAAAGGAGTATCATTAGGACCCCCCCCCATTCTATAGACACCTGTAGGAACTCCCCACTTTATGGGAACTGAAGCCCACGATGAAATAATTCGCTTGAAGTCAGACGTTTGGGAGTCCCACAGCTGGGGTTTGAGCCCAGGCAGTTTGGCGTCAGAGCCCCTGCTCTTAACCGGCGTTCTGGCAGGCAGGTCTTTGCCCTCGAAGGCTCCAGCTTCATGCCGGACCTGGGAGGTCCTGCCGGTGTTTGGAAGGCACTAGGTGGGTATGAGCCCGGGGAAGCAACCGGTTGTTCTTGGTGGGGTTCAAACCCGCTTGTTTCTCACAGATGGAAGGCCTCTCAGTCCCAAGTCCATACCGTGAACCCGTCAAGGGGTTCTGGGGGGTGTCAGTGACCGATGGCCTTCCATCCCCACAATCACACGAGCAGCCAGAATCCCATTCGGCGGGCAGGTTCCGTCTTCAGCAGATGAAGGATTGTAGAGTTAGATACAAACTTGCTGAACGTTCTGTTCACATCTGTTTGCTGAGGCAAAAAGCTACACCCCTTTTTTTTTTCTTCTAGTTTTTCTTATTTTTTTTTTTTCCAGAACTCATAGGCACTATAGCATCCATAGCGCCTTGGGAATGCAGCTCTGTGAAGACAGTGCTAAAATACAAAACTCTAAAGGAATTGAGGGAAAATGTATAAAAACCCTTTCTTACATAGTCACATACTAACACCAGGGAGTGGGCTCAAGGTCCCCGTGCTCGGGCACCAAGCGGGGAGTCCTGCCAGAAGTTTGGCGTGGGGAGGGAGGGTTCCCGGTGTGACGGCCTCAACCTCACCCAGCAGGTCCGGATGCCAGGGGTGTCCTAGCAGATAAAGTACCCCAAATGTTTTGTCTCTGAGCTTTTTTCTTTAATCAAGGAAGAGCTGTCAAGACACTCTTCATCCACAGAAAGACCATTCTGTTGTGAGTTGTCCACTCTCCTTAATCAGGAGTTCATTCCTTAAATAGTTTTGTTTGTTGCCATTTCAAATTGTGTTTGGTGTTGATTGGAAATTTCAAGGTTGCTGTGTGTGTGTGTGTGTGTGTGTTTCAAAGCCTTTCTGACTGAACCCCTCCCTGGGGGATATTTTTGCAGCCTGGGAGGGGTGAGGGGAGCAGTTTAGAAACCTCCCCTGGGAGTGCCGGCTGAGCAGAGTGGAGGTTGAGAAACAACATGCTCAGGAGGGTCCTGGCAGGTTGGACCATGCATGCGGTGGAGGGCTCCTGCCTGAGTAGGCCCTGGGGCCCTGCAGGCTGGGCCCTGAGCTCCCATCCCAGTTTAGAAAAATGTGGGCAAGCCTTCGACATCTCTGTGCTTGCAGTCCCCCCCTAGGGTGGAGGGTGGAAGGTTAAGAGCAGGGGCTCGGCATCAGGACAAGGTGAATCAGCCCTACCTGTTCTTTATCACACTCAAATGTTCCTGGGCTGGTCCTTCACCTGCTGGAGCCTTCATACCCCAGACTGTAAAATAGAGACAAAAACATCTCCCTCACAGACTCAGCAAGACCCCAGCTGTGAGTGGCGTTGCCCTCTACCTGGCTCAGAATGAGGAATTGGCATGGGAGGGACGGCTCACGCAGGACCACAGTATGGTGGCCAGGAGACAGGACATGGCTGTGACTTGATGGGTCCTGCTCCAGTCTTGCGAGTGTCTGAGGACTGCGCTCCTTGCCGATTCTTGCCAAGCTGAGATGAGTGGGATTGGAGAGAAAGCGTCCGGAAACAAGGGTGCTAACAGGATCGGGAGCAGCTAGGTGACTGGCAGGAGCCAGTGGAGAGATGAAAGTGGGGACTCCCTGTTCCAAAATGAGGAAGAATTTCAAGATAAGGGACAGCAGAGCCTTAAGCCAAGCCCGGGGCCCTTCTGAGCTCGGGGTTGGGGTCCCACACCCATGAAGCTGGCGCTGGAGGAAGATGGTCTCTTGCCCTCCTGGTAGCCGAGCTCAGTTCCTGCTTCTGTGGATTGAATGAATCCCATCTAAGGCCATCTCATTGTTGATCTTCCTGCTGTCTTCCTGTCCCCCAGGGCAAAAATAGAGGAACATCTGGCCAGGGTGGAAGCGATAACAAAGGAGATAGAAACAACAGGAACCTATCAACTGACAGGGGATGAGCTCATCTTTGCTGTCAAGCAGGCCTGGCGCAACGCTCCCCGCTGCATCGGGAGGATCCAGTGGTCCAACCTGCAGGTGGCCTTCCTTAGACCCGGGCAGGGGCGGAAACTGGGAGGCACGCAGGCACGGAGCACATGGCTCTGAGCAGCTGGGAGGGACTCCCTGGTTCTCTCTTCACATGCGTGAACATGAGATGGGGACTCAGGGCTCCCTCTGGAAGTCTAGAATTTGATTGCAGGACAGGATTTCTAGTGGGTCTTTAGTCTCACTTTAAACAGACCAAACTGAACGACCGGATGAGACCCTTGTTGTACAAGAGAGGACCTTTTGAATCCTTGGCTCCCAGGAAACACTGTCTTTATCCTAGCCTCCTAGGCGGCTTTACCTTGGGAGATCATTCATTGCTGGCTAATAGGGAAATCGCTTGGACAGGGAAATTGATGAGAAATGTCAGTGAAACCAAAACGGGTTGAGAGAAAATGGGCTGGGAGCCCAGTATGCTGATGCTGTAAAGGCAGTAGGCTTGGGCTGTGGGAATCCCCATTTATATGCTCGAAAGTCAGGATTTCTTGGGATTTGGGTTTTGATAGGGTCTTCCAAGAGGAGTTTGCCTGGGCTCCTCCAGGAGACCAGGAGAAAGGCGGGATGGGGCAGCCCTAAGACGGGAGGTGTCAAGGCAGAGCAGAGAAGAGAACCCTCTTCTCTGCTTGGTGTTCTGGGGAGGGTATTCGGGCCACTACCCCGGTCCCTCGTTACTTAGCTTCTGGTCAACCCCAGGACCCCTGTCCTCACGGTCCTTGATGGTGTGGCTGGGTGGGCTGTGTGCAGGTCTTCGATGCCCGGAGCTGTTCGACTGCCAAGGAAATGTTTGAGCACATCTGCAGACACCTGCGTTATGCCACCAACAACGGCAACATCAGGTGAGCACACCTGTCCCAGGGCTGCAGCTGGGGCCCACCCTGCCCCAGAGTCTGAGCCAAAGGACACAGGTGGGTTTAGGAGAGGCTTCCCCAGGAGAAGCCAGAGGGAAAGAGAGAGGAGAAAGACACAGGCTTCTTGGGCAAGTCTCCGTGAGCTTAGCTCCTCTTCCCTAGCCCATGCCCTTGGCTCCCTTCTGACTTGGAACCATTTGGAGGGGTGGGGGGTCTTTAAGAAGCAACATCTTCACTGCTCAAGGTCAGGTTCCCCGCTTTTTAGAAGGGATGAGAGGTTGGTTTTGCAGCTCAAGGCTCCAATATGTCATTTTTCTTAGAACTGGGAGAGTCACTGCTCATCAGTACTCACCGTCCTTCCTAACCTTACCGTCTCCTACCCTCAACTAAAGAGGTCAGAGCTGATAGGACTGAACAGGCTCTTCGGTCATTCATTCATTTTTCTGTTCAGCAAAGAGTACCCCTATAGTGGGGACCTAACCCATGTCGAGGCAGAGCAGTGGGGTGGGGGCAATGCAGAGGTGACCAAAACCTAGGTCTCTGCCCCAGCCCACTGTGAACCTATGCCTGGTGCTAGACAAGCATCCCACGAACTGGACTGCACGAGAGCAAGGTGCAGCGAGGGCAAAGGCTGGGACAGCTGCCCCCGCCCAGAGGATGGAGACTGTCCCGGAGGGGGTGGCCCCTGTATTGGTCTTTTTTTTTTTTTTTAAAGATTTTATTTATTTGATAGAGAGAAACACAGCCAGAGAGGGAACACAAGCAGGGGGAGTGAGAGAGGGAGAAGCGGGCTTCCCGCGGAGCAGGGAGCCCGATGTGGGACTCGATCCCGGGTCTCCGGGATCATGACCTGAGCCGAAGGCAGTGGCTTAACCAACTGAGCCACCCAGGCGCCCCCCCTGTATTGGTCTTAAAGGAAGGGGGGGTGCCAGAAGGGAAGGGGGGTGTCAGGAAGGAGGGCAGGTTACACGGACACCAGTGAGTGCCTGGCATGTTGCGTTGCTGCAGGAGTTTGGTTCAGTGAGCTCGGGTGCGGAGGGATGGGGAGCGGGAAGATAGGAGGCAGTGGCGGGACCTGGGGAGGCTGGCTGGGAGCCCCCACCAAAGCCGAGGAGTGAATGGCACCATCCTTGTCTTGGGGAAGGTCGGCCATCACCGTGTTCCCCCAGCGGAGTGATGGGAAGCATGACTTCCGAGTCTGGAACGCTCAGCTCATCCGCTATGCTGGCTACCAGATGCCTGATGGCACCATCCTGGGGGACCCCGCCAGCGTGGAGTTCACCCAGGTACGGGATCTAGCCTTGGTGGCTGACAGACTGGAGCCAGAGGGATCAAGGGGCTTGGGTCAGTGGACTCATTTGGGCCTGTCTTGCCCCCAGCTATGCATCGACCTGGGCTGGAAGCCCAAGTTCGGCCGCTTTGACGTGGTGCCTCTGGTGCTGCAGGCGGATGGCCGGGACCCGGAGTTCTTCGAAATCCCGCCTGACCTTGTGCTCGAGGTGCCCATGGAGCACCCCAAGTAAGCAGGCGAGGCTGCTGGGGTGTGCATGCTCCATCTCTTCCTCAGGGAGATCTCAGTCCTCAGGCCCTTCCCTGCCCCAAAGCCCCGCCAGCAGCAGGCAGTGTGCAAAAGGGCTGGCTCTCGAGTCAAGTCTTGCCTTGTCAACACTTGCACAGCAACCCCAGACTTGGGTCTTGGGCCTCAGACTTAGGAGGATGTGTTGATGATTGGATGATTTGACAGATGGGGCCCTAGGAACTGGGAAAAGCGTGACCTGGGGGGAGGAACCCTCAAAAGGCCCTGTCATTCTCACACTGAGCAGCCCAGGCCTCTTGTCTTCCTGCCAACTCTCTCAGCTGCCCTTCAGGGCCACAGTGACTACTGCAGCTCATCTGGTTCAGCCCCTGTTCTCGGCAGCAATCATAATCCAAAAATACTTCCATATATGGAGACTCACAGTGCAGCAGGCTGTGAGCTGGACTCTTCTTGTTGTCCCTTGCATAGACTGAACTCAGTCCCACCACAGGGCCTTTGCACTTGCTGTTCCCTCTGCCACTTGCCTTTTCCTCAGAAATTTAAAGAATTCATTTCTTCTTGACAATGAGGTATTTCCAGAATGTCACCCCCTCTGAGAAGCCTAGCCTGTTCACTCAGTCTAGAGTAGATGCTCTCTCCTTCTGTCTACCACATCACCTTATTTTTCTATTCCTCTGTTTACTTTTACTAGAGTCCAGACTCGAGTCCATAAGCTCCTTGAGAATAGGGATCTTGCCTTTCTTGTTCAGCTATATACCCCTAACACGTAAAGGGTACCGGGCACACAGTAGGTGCTCAATTATAAGTATTTTTGGAATAAATGAATTCACAAACAAGTGACACTCATCTTTATAGTTAGTATGTCTATTTTACTGGTGGGGTTACTAAGGCTCAGAGAGGCTAACTCACGTCCCAAGGTCACACAGCTTGTAAGCAGTAAGGAAGAACTTGAACCGGGGACTTCTGATCCTTAACTTTCTGATCCTTAATCAGTCCTTAACTGCTGTGTTGCATTGGGTTCTCTGCATTTGGCACAGTGCCTGTCACATACTTGTTGCTTGACATGTGTTTGCATGAACGAGCAGGTTAAGTGAATGCATCATAATGAGTGATACCTACTGTGCCCAGTTCCCCTCTCCAGCTTGGATGAATTTAGAGAACAACACTTGGAAAGGAGTTTTCTTGGTTCACTCTTTTTCGGAACCCTTTTTTGTCAGTGGGGGTGGAGGGTGAGGAGGGGCAATAGTGCAGGCCCCACTGACCACTGGCTCTGCCTCCCTGCCAGGTATGAGTGGTTTCGTGAGCTACAGCTCAAGTGGTATGCTCTGCCCGCAGTGGCCAACATGCTGCTTGAGGTGGGTGGCCTTGAGTTCCCGGGCTGCCCCTTCAATGGCTGGTACATGGGCACGGAGATCGGGGTCCGGGACTTCTGTGACGTTCAGCGCTACAATATTCTGGAGGTAATGGGGCTGTCCAGTGGGGCCGGCTGCAGATGTGGGTCTGGGGGGTTCCCAAGGGCCAACTCACCCCATCACTCTGCCTCTGCAGGAAGTGGGCAGAAGGATGGGCCTGGAAACGCACAAGCTGGCCTCACTCTGGAAAGACCGAGCCGTCATTGAGATCAATGTCGCTGTGCTCCACAGTTTCCAGGTACATCGTGTTCTGTGCGTCTGGAGACTCTTTGGTCAGAAGGTTATCTGGTCCAATCACTCCTGTCATGTTGGGTTCTCCCCTGATAGCGATGTCCATCTTTTCATGCATCACACCATACTGAGCACCTGGTTTGTGGGGATACACACAGATAAGCCCTCCTACTCACACTGAGTCTTCTGGTGTAAACTTGAATGCTTCTAGCAACAGGCAACTCCTTACCTTTCAAGACTTGTCCACCCCCTGAGCTTGAGCACTGAATCCTATTCCCTCTTCATTTCTCAGCGAATTTATTCCTGAAAATTCCTCCCCCTTCTTCTATCTCATCAGTGTCTTCCTCTCTGCTGGATCATTTTCAGCAGTGACCGCTAGACTAACGTTTCCCATTGCCAAGAAATGAACAACTAGCTAACCAAAATAAGTCCTGCAGCTACTACCTTGTTTTCCTGTTTCCCTTTGCAGCGAACCCACTGCAAGATCTGGTACGCCGCCTCATCCTCCAGTCATTCCAGTCACAGTTCTGTCCTGTACTGATCTTCCGGTTACTTTCGGAATTCTTGCTGTTTTCCAGACTCACCTAGATGGTTCCCCTCAGGGCCTTTGCATGTGATATTCCTCTCTGCCTAGAACACCCTTCCCACAAATCATCCCATGACCCCCCCCTCCTTCCCTTCGTCCAGGTCTCTGTTGTCACCTCCTTAGAATTGTCCTCCTGACCACACCATGGAAGATGGCACCCTTATCCCACCTCCACCCCCATCCCTCTCTCTTCTTCAACTCTGTCTTTATTTTTCTTCATAATTCTTACTAGCTCCTGACATCACATAGTACACCTACTTCTTGCCTTTCTGTTAGGGCTGGGCCTTGTCTCTCTTGTTCATTACTCTAGAGTGTAGAAGAAGGTCTGGCCATTGGAGATCCTTGAAGAAATGTACACTGAATGAATGAATGAATGAGAGCCCATGTCCCCATGAGCAGGGGATGCTGTTTGCTTCCCTCTTCTGAGTGACTGTACCCACCCCGTAGGTGCACACACATGGGTAAGTGCTTTGTGTGGGACGGAGTCTTCCAGCCTGTGTGCTGCTCCTACTCATATGAATGCCCCTCTTCCTTTTGGGAAGGTGAGTGGGGATGCATGAAGATACTACTTGAGAGGCTGAAACCATCTCCCCAAAGCCGGCAGAGGCCCTGGAGTCCAGACTGCTAGGAAGACAGTCCTTCATACATTCAGCAAAATATATTGGACAATTGGCATGTGCCGAGCACTGGGCTTGGCCGAGGATATGAGTGGCAAATAAAAATAGACGAAAACCCTTTCCTTGCGCAGTGGAGCGGGGAGTTGACATGAAACAAACATACAGTAAATATTTACAATCGCACGTTTCCCAGGGCTGCTCATCCCATAGACAGCTCAAGCCTGTCTTTGATTGTTTGGGGGTGGGGGTCCGAGGCTGAACAGGAAGAGCCTCTTGGGGCTGGCCTGGCTCAGAAGGACCCCGCTACCTGTGGACCACACACCCTGATTCCTGGGGGCCTGTGGACCCAACCTGTCACAGCAGGATACAGATGTGTCCCAGAAAATCTGCTGATCTTCAGCTTCTCCTGGTCATTGCGGACCACATTCCCCACTCCGCTCTCCTCCCCCTTTCCACTAGAGCATCTCCAGGACTTCCTCATCACCCTCCTTCAGGATAGACTTCCTCATCTCTAACATGGGAATAAGTAGTAAGACCCCCCTCGCTAGGTGATCGTAGGAATTAAATGAAAATGCATGCAAAAACACTTAGCTGTGCTGCCTGTCCCCTAGCGAACCCTCAGTAGGCCTTCGGTTTATTGTTCTTCTTCATTATTGCCATCATCAGCTTCAGAGCTTACAGCTGGCCCCACGACCGGGAGCTGTTCCTACAAGTGTAAGGTGGCAGAAGACCCATTGAGCCCTCCCTCAGCGGGCTGCTCTGATGCCTCTCACCTTGACTTGGGCTGTGTCCTCCTCCAGGAAGGCCCATGCCCTGCCTAACTCGTGCCCATCTCTTAGGACTTGCCTCTGTTTATGGGACCCCTGGGTGGCTCAGTCACGTAAGCATCTGCCTTCAGCTCAGGTCATGATCCCCGGGTCCTGGGATCGAGTCCCAAATTGGACTGTCAGCTCAGTGGGGAGCCCACTTCTCCCTCTCTCTCCGCTTACCCCCCCCACCTGCTTGTGCTCTCTCTCTCCCTCTGCCAAATAAATATAATTTTTTTAAAGATTTTATTCATTAATCTGACAGAGCTCACAAGTAGGCAGAGAGGCAGGCAGAGAGGAGGAAGCAGGCTCCCTGCTGAGCAGAGAGCCTGATGCGGGCCTCGATCCCAGGACCCTGAGATCATGACCTGAGCCAAAGGCAGAGGCTTAACCCACTGAGCCACCCAGGCGCCCTAAATACAATTTTTTAAGAAAGACTTGCTTCCCCTTAGAAGTAGCGTCTGGAGTCCCCTCCTCCTCCTCGAAGCCTGTGTCTGAGCTCAGCCTCCTGTGTCCACCAGCAGCCCCTACACTCTCCTCTGTCATATCTCATAGCACACCACGTGCACAGCCAGCTTCCTCTGCCTCCCCACCATAGACTATAATCTAATGTGGAAAAGGGACCTCGTGTTCACCTCTGTGATGCCTGTGCCGGATGTGCTGCCCAGCAGACAGAAGTAAGGATGGCAGAGGATGCTCGTTGCTCGTGGTCTGTGCTTCAGAGGGTTAGTGAGTTTCAGCTGCTAATAGCTCAAGGTCACATGGCCAGTAAGAGGCCATGGTTTGAGTCTTGACATTCATGAATGTCTCATGACTCGATGAGTTGCCCCAGGCAGTGAGGGGTGTGGCTGCTTCTGTTGGATCCTTCCAGGAAGGCTCAGACCCCTTGGCTTCTAATTTGGGACATTGTGATGACTTGTCTTCCATACATTACAGTTCGCCCCGACACTCAATCCTCTCCAGAGATGTCTGGTTCTTTCTTGGCTGTGAGAGCCACATTCTCGAGGAGTGACTCCTGGAACTCTCTACTAACCAGTGGCAAGAGGGCTCCATGGTTGGATTGATCAGCATCTAGAGGGAGCCATTCATTGGGAGTTGGGGGAGAGTTCTAGGTGTGGCCTAAGAAACTGACACTGCCCCTAAATGGCCAAGGTGGGGGGCTACCACGTGACCTGTGGGCCCACCATAGCTATCGTGATTTCCGGGACTCCTCTGGAGGCTCCAAAAGTGCCTTCCACTTGGGTGTTTTTAGCAGCAAGGAGGTGGCCAGGGGCAATGGCTGTCCCATTTAACTGATGGCCGGCCTTTCCGCAGTCCGTCTTGGGAGCCCCGCAGCTGGTCGACCATGCTCCTGCCTTCCCCACTTGCCTCAATGACCCCTCTTTGCCTCCTTCTAATTCAGAAGCAGAATGTGACCATCATGGACCACCACTCAGCCGCAGAGTCCTTCATGAAGTACATGCAGAACGAGTACCGCTCCCGAGGGGGCTGCCCGGCCGACTGGATCTGGCTGGTCCCCCCGATTTCCGGGAGCATCACCCCTGTGTTCCACCAGGAGATGTTAAACTATGTCCTGTCCCCTTTCTACTACTACCAGGTAGGGAGCTCGGGTGCAGAGAGTGTGTGTGTGCGTGCATGTGTGTGCGTGCACTCGTGTAGGACCCACGAGGGAGGGTCGGGGACACACAGATGCAGAGACATGTGCTTTTCAGGCAGCACTCCCAGAGGCTGAGCAGCGTTTTCCCGTTTGCACGGAGAGTAGGACTTCGGGAAATACCTTTAATTCTACCTTCAGGGGCCATTGCTCTGAGGGTCCTTACGCTTCTGAGGCTGACCACCATTACCGCCCCCCATAGACAGTCCACGATGGCGAAGAGCTTGGCTCCGGGGTCAGACGCGCCTGCGGGCGACTCTGCCGCCTCCTGGTTGTAGGACCGTGGGCGCGTCTTTCCACCCACGTGAGCCCTGGTGTTCTCATCTCTAAAAGCAATGGATATTAGCTCCACAAACAAACCAGTGGATACCCAGCCGAGAACGCGCTCCATCACCGCTACCTGTTGAGACCTTTTGTTTTTTTTGTCCGAAAGCACTTTGGTTAGATTTGGGGAAGTGCAGCCTTACTTTAAGATGCTAAGTAGCCAGGGCGCCTGGGGGATTAGTAGTTAAGCCTCTGCCTTTAGCTCAGGTCATGATCCCGGAGTCCTGGGATCGGGGATCGAGTCCCACATCGGGCTGCCTGCTCGGCAGGAAGCCTGCTTCTCCCTCTCTCCCTGCCGCTGCTTGTGTTCCCTCTCTGGTTGTGCTTCTCTCTGTCAAATAAATTAAAAAAAAAAAATCTTAAAAGATGCTAAGCAGCCAGTCAGGGTGACTGGTGGCTGGGGATAGTTTGTACTTGCTGCCATAATTCCTCCCTTTACTCTCAAAGGAGGTACCTGGTTTGGACTCTATATCGTAAGACCTGCCTAGTGATTAGACACTAAAGATGAAAGCAAATTGGGGCCACTTTCTTCTAGGGGAGGACACTAATGGAGAATAAGCCAAGAGGACCCCCAGTGTGGCAAGAGCTGTGGCTCTGAGAAAAAGACAGAACCCCAGTCCTCCCCAGTGGGGCCTTCAGTGACCCCCGCCTCACAGAGGGCATGACATCTCCTCTGTCTGTCTTGCGTCCCCACCCCAGAGCCGAGCCAGGGCTTGCCTGCCCTCACGTGTGCCTTCTTTTCTGAAGGTGGAGGCCTGGAAAACCCACACCTGGCAGGACGAGAAACGGAGACCCCGGAGAAGAAAGATTCCCTTCAAAGTCTTGGTTGAGTAAGTGCGAGCGGCTGGTGCTGAGGCCTGAACCATAGCCCTTCCTTCCGGGTGGCTGCCCCCTTCTCGGCCTCGACGGGCAGGGAAGAGAGAGACATGGTGATCTTTATGGAAGTGTGCTCGCGGGGGTCCAGACACCGAGGGGGAACACCTGCCACCATTGGCCCAACCCTCTCTGTCCTCCATTTTCCCCAGGGGCTGAGTATTGGGTTGAGCAGGAGAAGGGGGAGAAGGGCTGTGGGTCAGGGCCAAGAACTGGTAAGAAAGCTTCCCTCATCCTGGCACACTTGAAACACCGCCCGTCTCCCGTTCTCGCGGGCCCACCGTGTTCCTCTGGAGGGCTGAGTCAGCACTGTGTCTGTCTGTCCACACAGGGCTGTACTCTTCACTGCCATGCTGATGCACAAAACCATGGCATCCCGAGTCAGAGCCACAATCCTCTTTGCAACCGAGACGGGAAAGTCCGAAACGCTGGCCCGGGACCTGGGGGCCTTGTTCAGCTGTGCCTTCAAACCTGAGGTAACCGGCTCAGCGGGACACAGGCCTCTCTGCCTGTGTACAGACCAGATGGCAAAAGTTAAAATGGTTGCCCTGCTCCTGAGTGCCCCAGAGCCTCGGATGTGCTGATTGTACGTTGTAAGTCTGTGATGGAAGTATAGATGTGTGTCCAGGGATTCCCAAAGTTACACAATCCGTAAGATCTCCATGGGGTGCTAGGGAACACAGTTTGAGAAATGCTTCCCTTATCAATATCCGTGAGCTCCTGGAGATGAATTTTATTCCTCTTTACTCCACACTTTCACTACAGGGAGCAGTGCTAAAAGTAAAGGGGGCAAAGGATTGAATAGGAAATAAAACCCCAAAGGGTGACCCATTCATTCCGGAAGTGTTGGATTTTCTCCTGCTTTGGTGGTGACAGGTGGTGACAGGTGTCACCTGAGATTAGCTTCAGGCAAAGCGTTCGAGTTCCTGAGGGGTGAAAGGATCATCGTTTCTGTAACCTGCCCATCTCTTCTTATGGAAATTATATCCACACCCTCAGAATTCAAAATGGCAGTGGGAGCATTTTGATTTGGGGCCAGCAGTGTTTTGGAGGCGAGCCCTCCCGGGCTTGTGGAAGGATTGGCAGTGGAGCTTGCTTGGGGCAGGAGGACGGGGAACAAAGTGTTCCACTGGGTTTATTCGATGGGGATTCGGGGAGCACCCGCCTTTGTGCCCACTTGGGCTCGGTGTGGTGCGGCCTGGGGAAAAGAAAGGATGGAGGGCTCCTGGCCTGGGTGGGGGAAGAGGAAGCACAGGGTGTCCGGGGATGGCGTGGGGGGCTGATGTCCACCCTCGGGGCTCTGCAGGTACTGTGCATGGACGAGTACAGGCTGAGCCGCCTGGAGGAAGAGAAGCTGCTGGTGGTGGTGACCAGCACGTTTGGGAACGGAGACTCCCCTGGCAACGGAGAGGTGGGTGGCCCGGGTCCCAGTGTTCTGGGGGGGGGATTGGTGCCAGGACCTAAGGGAGCCAAGGAGTGGATCTGGGCAGTTCAGCATGTCCTACGGAGAACATTTGGAAGTGAGTGCTCAGCTCGCCCTGGGCTGCCCTCGCACCAGCAGTTGCCCGCCTGCCTTGTAATTATCCCCATATGTAGGTCACCCCTTTCCTAGGACATACTTTTTATTTTTAAGTAAAGTGACCTACCTTTTAAACTCAAAAATTCCTATGTAAAGGAAACTTTATATCACTCCCACAGATGGAAAGCCAACAAAAAATAAATGCAATGAAAGGCAGAGTTCTTATGTTTTTGCTAGGTACTGTTGCCTGACCATGACTTGTTTTTTTTTTTTTAAATGAGCAATGGCCAAGTATTAGAGGTCTTCGGGCTCCAGTAGCTCTAAGCTGAGATGCTCCCTCATTTTTGTAAAGATGATAATAATAATAGAAACAGGAATAACTAAAAAAAATTAGAAAAGAGAATACTCTTGGGCGCCTGGGTGGCTCAGTGGGTTAAAGCCTCTGCCTTCGGCTCAGGTCATGATCTCAGGGTCCTGGGATTGAGGCCCGCATTGGCCTCTCTGCTCAGTGGCGAACCTGCTTCCTCCTCTCTCTCTGCCTGCCTCTCTGCCTACTTGTGATCTCTCTCTCTCTCTGAAATAAATAAAATCTTAAAAAAAAAAAAAGAAAAGAGAATACTCTTACCATGTAATTTGACAATATTTCACATTCTGCCTAAAATTATCTTGAGTTCCTTGGAAATGAGGGTTTTCCTAGAGAGTATGGGACCAGCTGTCATTGTTACCAGGTTGCAAACAGGAGAAGAGGCCTCGTTAAGAGACCCTCTGGAGATCCAGGCCCTCTCCTCACCAGACCTGGGGGAGGCTGGGCTCTTTAGGGCTATACCAGGGGTGAGGCCTACATGAGCCCCTAAGGCTTAATTTGTTCTTGAGCCCCAGCCAGTTGGCCCCACACATAAACTGACTTCCCGTTTTTGTGGATCTTGAAACTACGTCTGCCAGGTGTGGCCAGTTTTGAAGTGGTCCACCAGAAGAAAAATAAAAAGCAATGCTTTTATGAATCTTATCCCGAAACTTGTTGGTTCTCTTTCTCTCTAGAAACTGAAAAAGTCTCTCTTCATGCTGAAAGAGCTTACCAACAAGTTCAGGTAAGGCTTTTCCTCACTCCCACTTGTCCAAGCCCTGCCTTGTGGACCTAAGGGTTCCAGGACCTGGGTTCCGGGGAGGGTACTGGCCGTGTATAAGGGGATCTCGTCCAAGGTGTCCACGCAGAGAGAGCTGTCCTCAGAGTGTGTCAAGTGTCAAGCCAGGGAAACCGAGTCCTTCCCAGAGGTGTGCAGGCGGAGTGCAGGATTGGTCATGGGAGTTGGTGACAAGGCTTGGGAGTTGGAGAGGACCTAAGGATGGCGTGCACTGGCTGGTCCTGTGGCCAGCTGGAGTGGGAGTGTCTGAGCCTGGCTTAGGGGTCGGTTGTGCTACGTGATGCTTGAGTGGGTAGCTCACTCCTGTCTCGGTGTGTGTCCTCCTCGGGCAGGTACGCTGTGTTCGGCCTCGGTTCCAGCATGTACCCTCAGTTCTGTGCCTTTGCTCATGATATCGACCAGAAGCTGTCCCATCTGGGGGCCTCTCAGCTCACCCCAACAGGGGAAGGGGATGAGCTCAGCGGACAGGAAGAAGCCTTCCGCAGCTGGGCCATGCAAACCTTCAAGGTCAGTTCTTAGCTGGAGCTGTCCCACGGCAGGGACAGGGAGACCACAGGTCACTTCTGCCCAGGACATGTGTGATGGACCGCTTGGGTAGCATGACCCTGCCTGGTCCTACAGGCATGATCCTAGGTGTGGCCTTAGGGCTCAGGTCACTGCTGCCTTCCCTCAGCCCCCCAAGTACTCCACTTGAAACCTGTGTCCCTGGGTGGGAGGAGAGGGCTGGGGCACCTCCCATCCTCTGGGAGCTTTGGCTTAAGATCTTTCCCCCTCTAATCAAGTCCAAATCACCTCTGATGAGTTAGCCTTGTTTCATTCTCCCAGCCACAGACAGCGGGGGGGCAGGGACCGTGCAGTCCTTCAGATCTGTGTCGGAAACTTAGCAAGACTTGGCTGCCTGTGGCCTGATGCCCCTGATTTAAAGAACTCTTCATTGGGGTGCCTGGATGGCTCAGTCGGTTAAGTGTTCGACTCTTGGTTTCAGCTCAGGTCATGATTTCAGGGTCATGAGATCAAGCCCCGCATTGGGCTCCGTGCTCCTCAGGGAGTCTGCTTAGGATTCTCTCTGTCCCTCCCTCTTCCCCTCCCTGCACTTGCTCTCTCTCAGATAAATGAATTAATTAATTAATGTTAAAAACAAAAACCAAAAAAATACAACTTCTCGCATGATCAGGGCATCTCACCCAGCACTGGCACTTAGAGCACCAGCTTGAGTCAGGGCGGACCTGGTTTCCAGGCCAGGAGCCCAGGAGTCATCCAGTCTTGGGATGGGCCCTCGGGTAAAGTGAGATACTAACTGGTACAAAGTTAGCATCCCTGTGAAGAGTGGTAGCAACCGTGTGCCAAGCCCAGCCACCGCTCGGAGTCCCCCCAGTGACCCGATCCAATCCACGTGCTCGGTAATGATTGGGAGCACTTAACCAATGTATAAGGAGAAAGTGGTGGCCCTGTTGTTGGCGATGATGTCATTGAGGATGACAGTGACCGTGGCTAACGCTTTTTCCAGGTGGCCTGTGAGATGTTCGGTGTGCAAGGCAAACACGGGATTCAGATCCCCAAGCGCTACACCTGCAGCGTGACCTGGGACCCGCAGCAGTACCGCCTCGTGCACAGTTCGCAGCCTCTGGACCTCATCAAGGGTACCCGTTGTGCCGCACCAGGCTCATTGCCCCTCCTTCCAGGGTGCAGGTCTCTGTGCCTGGAGTCGGTGGTCCAGGAGACCACGGGGGCCCTCTGAATAGAGGCAGCTGGCCTCGGGCTGCCAGGCCTCGCTCTCTCTTGTTTGACCCCGAGCCTGCTGGGGGGCAAGGCTGGAGAGCTTGCTTTGTTCTGAGGGAGGCTGTTTCAGGAGGAAGCTCTGGGCGGGTGGTAGAGAGAAAAGGGGAGCCAACAGCGACCGAGGGCTCCTCACCCACCCACACTAAGTGAGCCCTGACATTCATCTGGCAAGAAGGGCCCAAAGTCGGGGGCGCCTGGATGGCTCAGTTGATGAGGGCATCCAACTCTTGATCTCTGGGTCGTGAGTTCGAGCCCCAGGTTGGGTGCAGAGATTACTTAAAAAAAAAAAAGGTGGGGGCATAAAGAAACTAAAATTTGGGGAGGTGAAGCAGGTTGCTAGCATGTGGCCAGGCTGGGATTTGAGCGGGCTGCCCACCGTGAACTCTCAGAAGTAGCTTCTGGATGCTGGACCTCCATGATTCCTCTTTTCTTGTACCACGAATGCAAGTAGTCCTGTCAGTTTCTGCATGTTGAGGATAGCCCCAAGTTCAGCTGTGCTCTCCCACAGATGCCAAGCCATGGGGATGGCCTGGAAGTGCCCCTATCTGGGCACCTCATGCATCCCCTCCCCCACAACTAGCACCAACACGCCTGTCTGACCAAGCATCTTTATGATTCAGAAACAGGCAGGGAAACAAAGAAAACCCCACCCCCATCACAGCGGGACACCCAGGGACAGGGTCCAGGTGTAACTGACTCAGATGAGGGGAGGCTGCCCCCCCGCCCCGCCAATGCTCAAGAGCCACTCTGCCACTTCATCCTCTCTGTCCCCCACAGCCCTCAGCAGTATGCACGCCAAGAACATGTTCACCCTGCGGCTCAAGTCACAGCGGAATCTACAGAGTCCTCAGTCCAGGTAGGAGAGACTGTGGGGCTGCTCGGGTTCCGAAGGTTTAATATAATGAAGGAAAGACCAGGGGTGCCCGGGTGGCTCAGTCGTTAAGCGTGTGCCTTCGGCTCAGGTCATGGTCCCAGAGTCCCAGGATCAAGCCCTGCATCAGGCTCCTGCTCAGCGGGAAGCCTGCCTCTGAACCTCACCTACTCCCTGTGATTGTGTTCCCTCTCTCACTGTGTCTCTCTCTGTCAAATAAATAAGAAATTAAAAAAAAAAAAAGGGAAAAGGAAAAACCAGAGCAAGTCCATCTTTGAAAGGAGAGAAGTGTGCCCTGGCATTAGCCACAATGCCATAGGTAGGACCACCTTGGCCAGTAACCCCTGTGACCTCCGGTGCCTTTAGTCCTGGTCTCCATTAACCGCGGCTGGTTTTCCAACTTGAGAACTGGACACCTGTTTTACCACTGGTCCTTTGTCATTAAACCCTTTCACCAAAGGTAGAGGGCAAGAAGAACCCAAATCATTGGTTCTTTCTTAACTTTCAGGAAAATTTTTGGCAGGGAAGGACATCTCCCTGTTGGAAGAAACCAGTGTTATGGATTCCCTGAAGCTTTTGTTCATCTGTGCTGTCTTCCCCCATTTGTTAGGAAAATTGGGCTTTGTTCTAATAAGAGCTGGGGATAAGGAAAGGTAGATCCTGATGTCCACAGATCTCCCAGGGGGGTGCTTTCTTTAGGCAGAGAGTGTGGTCAAGCCTGGTCAAGAGGGGGGCTGCCTGCCCTCTCCCCACAGAGAAGCCCCAGGCCCTGTGGACCAGCCCAGCTTCAGGGGACGCCGGCAACCCACCCTGACCCGTGCTCACTGAACTGAGCAGGAAGAGGAAAGAGGGTGCATTTCCTGGGGAAGCCAGCCCGCCCATCAGGGAGCTCTGGAGGAAATCCTGGTGGCGTCACCAGAGGCTTCTTTTTCCCTTCTCCAGCCGTACCACCCTCCTGGTGGAGCTCTCCTGTGAGGACAGCCACAGGCTCAGCTACCTGCCTGGAGAGCACCTCGGGATATGCCCAAGCAACCAGCCAGCCCTGGTGCAAGGCATCTTGGAGCGAGTGGTAGACAGCCCCGCACCACACCAGCCTGTGCACCTGGAGATGCTCAGCGAGAGCGGTGAGACCTCTGCACAGTGGCCCCCGCAATAGCCCCCCCTTCCCCTGGCAGCCCCCCAACTCTGCCTATGGGCTGGTCTCTCGCATGTGCTGTGGACGCCTAACCCTGTCCTTCCTGCTGAGTGGGTGAGCCAGCCAAGCCCACACTAATGCAGCTTTGAAACAGAAGGGATTCTTCTTTGGGGCTCTCTGCTCAACATCAAAGGCTGGGGAGTCTCTTTCCCTTCATTCTTTTGCTCACCCAGCCACTTTTTTTGTTAATGGATGGATTCACTTATTTTTGTATCAAAATTTTAACCGGTTGGTTGCATCTGTATACCACATGAGTTGTACAAAATGAGTGAGACTCGGTGTCCACATTCAGAAAGCTCACTACCTAGTACAGGAGGCAGGTAGGTGCCTCCTCCTCATCATCAATGCGGTAGCAGCGAGCGTTAGTTGGGTAATTACTAGATGCCAGCATTTTCTATGCCTTCTCTCTTCAGGCCCCACAATAAACCTGTGTGCAGTATGCCTGATGACATAATGGAGAAATGTGGGAACATTGTGAAAATGCTGAGTTTTGGAGGTTCGAGTCCCTGAGCCATCACTTACTAGCTGCGTGGCCTTGGGTCTATGAGTCAACCTCTCAAGGCTTTATTTCTTTGTCTCTATAAAGAGAACCTTCCTTGTGAGGTTGTAGTGGAGACCAAATGAGCAGAGGCACATGCAATCTTCACCACAGCTCCTGACATCAAATAAACACAGGACTGGAGGAATGTCTGTTTCCTACAGGCTAATGAACACTTGTCCAGAAGCTCAGAGAAGGGGCTTAATAAGCCCTGAGAGTCTCCTTGGATTCCAAAGTCCTTAACCCCCTTGCACACTCATGACATTCTTTTTTTTTTTTTTTAAAGATTTTATTTATTTGACAGAGGGAAACACAGCCAGAGAGGGAACACAAGCGGGGGAGTGAGAGAGGGAGAAGCAGGCTTCCCGCCGAGCAGGGAGCCCGATGTGGGACTCGATCCCGGGTCTCCAGGATCATGACCTGAGCCGAAGGCAGTCGCCCAACCAACTGAGCCACCCAGGCGCCCCCACTCATGACATTCTAATCTACTACTGCTCACCCACTGAGGTCTCATTTATCCCCACCTTACTTGGCCTGTGGGCAGGGCAGACTGGGTGACCAGGAGAGTGAGACTCCCCCTGGCCATTCTCACTGGGAGAAGATGCTGTCCTAGGGAGGGCCTGGAGAACCCCCTTCTGTGCTGCAGTTTATGTGGGCAGCACAGCATGGGGACGACAGGTACTAGGAGAGATAGTTGACAAAATCGACCATCACAAGCCTCCCAGCCCATACGAATAGCTCTCTGGCCTGAGTGATAATCTTGCCTCCAAAGAAATGTATGCCCTTAATGACAGTGGCCACAATAGGAAAGTGGGGGTCAGAGAAGCAAAGGGTGGCATTGTCGCCCACTGTCCAGAGAAATGTACGTGAGGAGACAGAGATGTCCTTGTGACTATAGGAAGACTGATCATCAGGCCTTGGGTCTGGATGAGATAATATACTCATAGTTTTACCCAGTGTTTCCTGAGCATGCATTTGCCAGACACTGTAATATTCTATTCAGTGCTCATACAGACCCAGTGAGACAGGTTTTCTTTTCTTTTTTTTTTTTTAAAGATTTTATTTATTTATTTGACAGATCACAAGCAGGCAGAGAGGCAGGCAGAGAGAGGAGGAAGCAGGCTCCCTGCCGAGCAGAGAGCCCGATGCGGGTCTCGATCCTAGGACCCTGAGATCATGACCTGAGTTGAAGGCAGAGGCTTAACCCACTGAGCCACCCAGGTGCCCAAGACAGGTCTTCTTTTCTTTTCTTTTTTTTTTTTTTTT
>PITA01009557.1:0-76931 GCA_004023965.1 Spilogale gracilis | reverse complement strand
AAAATAAATTTAAAGTAAAAAAATAAATATTACAATATTACAAAAAGTACAGACTTTTATTAAAAAATAATCATTCTTTCCATTATTAGATGCTGTTGGGCTGTGACTAAGGCATAGCTGGGACCCACTTGCCTCTTCTCTTCTCTTCTCTCTGCCTTTCCAGGGTTGGTCATTGTACTTGAAGAATAAAAACCTGGGCATGGATTTAACTTTCTTTTTCTTTCCATCCTAATGATTTTACTATTTAAGAGTCTATATCTTGTATATTACAAATAGAAATGCACAAGGTTTAGTTATTTAGAGAGAGGGAGAGAAACAGAGAGGGCACAATCAGGCAGAGGCCGAGGGAGAGAAGGAAACAGACACTCCACCGAATGGGGAGCCCAGGGCAGAACTCGATCCCAGGACCTTGAGATCATGAGCCGACTCGAAAACAGACACTACTTAACCGACTGAGCCACCCAGGCTTCTCACAAGGTTTATTGTTTTTTATTTTTTATTTTTAAATTTTTAAAAATTTTTAAAAAGATTTTATTTATTTATTTGACAGGAACACAGCTAAAGAGGGAACACAAGCAGGGGGAGTGAGAGAGAGAGAAGCAGGCTTCCCCCTGAGCAGAAAGCCCGATGCAGGGCTCCATCCCAGGACTCTGGGATCATGACCTGAGCTGAAGGCAGACGCTGAACGGCTGAGCCCCCAGGTGCACTTTCCAGGGTTTACTGTTATTGTTGTTATTGGCATTGGCGATGTAGCTTTTGGGAGGTTTCAACTCTCTCTCCCTCAGTGCTCTGGCATCACCGGGTTGCCATCTGGCCCTTCTGACAGTGAGGTAGTGTTCCAGGAGCTGGATTAAATCTGCAGATCCGTTTTCAACCTACCCAAACATCTTAAAATCAGATTTCACATAAAAATTTGGATTTTCCATGGAAGCCGGAAGGCCGTCCCGGCTGACTGTCAGTTCCCACAGGAAAATGCTGGGCCTGGCTGAGTGGTCACTGCTCCCCTTGTACGTGAGCCATAGATCTTAGTGAGCACTCTGGCTTTTCTGAGACCAAGGGCACTTGTCACCTTGCCTTCACTTCTGAATATTTAGTTTGCCTTTTTTTTAGAGTGAGATCCAGGAGAAAAATAAAGTAGTTATTGAATTAATATCTCTGTCAAAAATGGGAGAATAAAAGGTAGATAGAAGGGTCAATTGTTTTACCATTTCTCTCTCCCTTGTTGGATTATCTGCCTGGAGCCCATACACACTCAAGTCTATGACCTCTAGTATACTTGAACATGATTTTGAATAAGTATTCACTTGCGCGTACATGTGTGTTGGGGGTTTCACTAGCCAAATTCTGTATAGTGACCCCTGAATTAATGAGATACTATGTATCTTGTTAGGAACTGAATCTACATAAATGAGGGAAACATGATATTATTATAAAGGTGTACATAGTTCAGGCAACTACAGAAGTCCATAATAATTGTTTCCTAATTCATTTAACATTCTTTAAAATGTACTTCCTTTTATTGTGTGTTGCAGGATAATCCCTTGAACCAGAGTTGAATTCCCCATGTCATTATTTAGTACAAATACATGCTAGTCTTTAGATAGCAGCTACAATCAAAACTCGCATATTTTGAAGATACTCTCCCTTTAAGTCTGCAAACAAATTTCCCAAAACTTAGTGTACAGTGAAAAAAAATTGATAACTGATTTATTGAGGAGTATAAGATTATTTTTATTGAGGGAAAAGTAATTCCTGGCAAGAATTATAGAGTGCACCTAGACAAAAGGAAAATATCCTTTGAAGAAAAATAAAACAATTCATCTGTCATTACTTGAACACCAGCCAAATCTATGAGTGGATTTATACTATTGTCTGAGAGAGAAAATAAAAAGAATAAAAAATAAACATCTATAATTTCTGGCAGGTGTCACCATCACTAACTTTCAGCAATTTTATTGTATACACTGGCAGCTTATGAAAGGATGGTATCTGTTTCCTAATCCATCCACCAGAAGAAGCCACCGGAGGGAAATCAGTTCATAAGTCACAATGGCAGTGACTTTAGCTGATACCCTTACAATATAAAGCCATAAGTGATTGCCCTGTTGAGAGTTTGATGATCCTCGAGATGACTACAGGATGGATGATGCATGAGTAGGGGTGAGGCTAGAGACTCTCCGTTGTGGAGAAGCAGAAAGAACTTAAAGAAAATTCCTGTGGCTTGATTTGTAAATTAGCTGCAAAGTGACAAGGGCAGACATTTGATAAATTCTTACGAAAGTCATCGGAATATGCCTTCCCCACAGCACAGCTGTCTCCCTGTCTCCTTTATTTTTCTCTGAAAACTTTTACTGTTTGAAAATGGTTAAAGCAAAACAGCTGTCCTTATTGAGGAGCATGTGAGAAAAGCACACATTTACTCTGATGCCCTTAATGCCTCTGGAAGGAAAAGAATGCTGTGATTTGATTACTTTTTACTGCTGACAGTCTTGTTGTCTTTAGGACACAGTTCACGTTATTAATTTTTAAAATAATATGACTAAATGTCATTTCTCATGCCTGAAATTGGCAAATATTAAGAATCTTGTAAAGATTTCCTAATTTATTGTGTAAAATCTTTTTCTCACATTGCCTCTAACCACACTGGGAAATGACTTCTTTGTACTTCTCTTCAAGCAAATGATCTTGCAAGTAATTCTCCTTTATACTCAGTATCATGCATGAATTATCAGCATTTCATAGCAACATTAATTAAGTTATTATTAGATTTCTGGGTGATAAGTTAGAGTACCACCTTAAAAAAGTGTTATTAAAGGCTGAGTGATTAACCACTACTCAAAGACAGGACTCTTTAATATACTTATTCTTTCTTCCTTAAGGAATATTACGAAACTCCTTTGAGGCTCCACATCTTCTTGAATATCGATGTTTTCCATCTTATCATCATTTCTACTAGATTGGACGACGATCTAATTGCCCAGGTGAAATGAGCCAGCACCATATTGAAACTGCTGATTATTGTTGTATGTTCTGCATGTCTAGGAAAAAAGTGAAGAAGGAATGAGAAGAAAGAATTTACTTATCAGCTTTATATTCATTAATCCTAAAGCAAGATCATTATCCCATTCTGTAGATGAGTCCACCAAGGCTGTCTTGAGAGTAAATGATTTGCCTGAAATCACACAGCTGGTAAGTGAGTATTGGAACCAAGATTCAATTGTGATTCTCCATGACTCCAAAGCCCATGCTCTGTCCTTCTGTCCCTATAGTGTCTGAATACACAGAATGGAGCATTTCCTCTTTCTTCCTTGGGTTCCTTCTCACTCAATAGAGTAATTTCTTTTTTCTTTTTTTTTTTTTTAAAGATTTTATTTATTTGACAGAGAGAAACACAGCTAGAGAGGGAACACAAGCAAGGGGAGTGAGAGAGGGAGAAGCAGGCTTCCCGCCAAGCAGGGAGCCCGATGCGGGGCTCGATCCCGGGTCTCCGGGATCATGACCTGAGCCGAAGGCAGTAGCTTAACCAACTGAGCCACCCAGGCGTCCCAATAGGGTAATTTCTAAGATACATGGCACCTGAGCTACCACTCTAGCTCTCTGACCACTCAGTGGATATCACATTCAGGACTTTGCTTCCTACCACAGGGATGGAAACATCTAGATAGATTCACAAGGAATATCACATACACGTTCACCTGAGATAAGCATATCTTATAGAATATACTCAAGTTGGGGACACGATAGGTGAATATTTAATAAATAATAAATGTAATACAATAAAAAGAATTGGTTCAATAGATGTCTATTTGCTGAAGCTTGAGAATGAGAAGGGAAGTGAACGTTTATGCCAGTTTTTCTCAAATTTATTTGTAATATGAGAAAAATGAAACAGCCTTGTGGCCATGTAAGTTTAGGAATTCTGATCTCAAATGATCTGAACAGGTGCTCCCTAACCACTCTTTAGGAAACACTGGTCTATGCTAACAAAAGGAGAAACCATAAGTTTCTATCTGTCTTTGCCTTTCATACACCATATTGCAGTTGCTGAAAATTACAACTTCTCCCTACAATCTCTCATTTGATTCCCATACAATTTATGACCTTGTTCTACAACTTACTTGCTATTTTTAGAAGAAAGAACCTGGTGGGCATCAGTGGAAAAAGTACTTAATGAATTGCCTTTGATTACTTGCAGAAGACTTCTTTTTTTTTATTGTTACTTAAAATTTTTTTCCCAGTGTTCCAAGATTCATTACCCATTCCCCACACCCAGTGCTCCACGCTTTAGGTGTCCCCAGTACCCACCACCAGGCTCTCCCATCCCCCCACCCCCTCCCTCCAAGTCCCTCAGTTTGTTTCTGTGTCCAAAGTCTCTGTTGTTTTGTTTCTCTCCCTAAAATACCCTACTTCCCATTTCCTTTCCTTCTCCTACTGTCCTCTAGGTTACCCCTTATGCACTGCAAGTAAGTGAAACCATGTGATACTTGACTTTCTCTACTTGGCTTATTTCACTCAGAATAATCTCTTCCAATCCAGAGAAGACTTCATTTTATTGGGAAGACACCAAAAGAAGGCAATCTGATCCCCTTCATTAGAGTCTAAATGTTGATGTCTTCTTCTAATGACTGCTCTGGGTTATGTGGGTTAACTATCAGCCTCTACACTTACTGTGACTGGTGACAAAATATTTTCATTTGTTGAATAAGAATTATCAGTTGCCTGATGGCATTGAAATCAAGCAATTGAGGAAACCACAAATCCTTTTTTCAGCATCAACTTACTATCTTCCCAATAGACCTCTCTGGCAATGTATAGAAGCAGTTTTTCTACAGATAAGAATAGAATCTATAGGAAAAAAACTGGCTCAAAGTTAGAGACTGTCAGTAATAAACTCCAATACAATCTCTTAATCTTTACCTTTTACCAAAAACTATATTCATGAGACTGCAGGATTTGCCAAAAAATACTCAACAGTATTTGAGATACTGAATATTGTTTAGAAAAGATACATTTTCCTTGTTTTTGCAAATAAAAAATGCTATAGCATTGCTATATTACTACTCTTGTATCTGAATGTATGTAATCTTTCACAACTTCTTGCCCATATAACTTTGTTCACATAAATATCTTACTCAAGACACCCCTTTCCTCCTCCTTCCCCTTCTCCATCCCTTCCTCCTCCTCCTCCTTCTACTTTCTTCTTCTTCTTTCTCCTTCTTCTTCCTCCTCCTCCTCTTCTTCTTCTCCTCCTTCTTCTTCTTCTTCTTCTTCTTCTTCTTCTTCTTCTTCTTCTTCTTCTTCTTCTTCTTCTTCTTCTTTTTTCATATCCATATCCCATCTGTTTTTAAGGGAGTAGAAATGCTAATTTATCCATGGAGTCTTTTCTAACCCCTTTAACCAAAAACATCTCTCTTCAGAGTTCTCAAACTATTTTATCTGACTTTTCTGGTGTCAGCTACGATGTTTTGGTTTTGGGCCGCAGAATCAGCCTTTAACTCAGGCCAAAAGAAAAGGTTTGAGGTAGCTCATTCATTCAGTGGGAAAGAAGAGGTAGATTGATCTCGAGAACTAGGTGGTAAGAAGAGAGGACCAGCCTCTCCAAGTCGCTCATTGGAAATACGCAAGCAGATTATTTTCCATCCTTGTGTAGGTTTATAAAAATCCTGAAACCTCTGGAGAGAGTATCAGATTGAACTCACTGGGCCAAGCACCTACAGCTTGGGTAGCAGGAAGGAGGGTACCATGATGGATATGCCTATAAGGAGTAGGAGTTCCACCAAAACAATGGGAATGGGCTGGTTCTCCTGTGAAAAATAAGGTATTCAGTTAACAAAAGAAAGGGGAAAGAAAGCTAAATTGTAGAAAACAGAAGATAGTCACCACACTTTTGTTTTCTATTACTTTTGACCTCTAATGACAGATATGTTAATAAGTCTTACCTTCTGCATTTTATTAATTTTTGGATACTTACCACACAAGCGCGTGCACACACACACACACACACACACACACACACACACACACACTTTTCAGCAATTATACACAAATGTAACTTCTTTTTATAGGACAGAGAAAAATATAAGAACAGAATGTCGTAAACAAACCTTGGAGCAACATACATGATAAATGTTAGATGAGTTCTTCCCCTTCCTGTACATTTACATTACTCCTCTTTACGGTATTTTCTTTTTTAAAATGAAATAGTTACCTTCATTATATTCATATTTTTTTAGTTTCTTATTCTAGGGTACTTTACTTTCTGTTCTCAAAATATTTCTTTTTTTTTTTTTTAGAATTTACTCAAAAGTATAAAAGGGGCAGAGTTCTTTCCTAGTGGATGTGTCTCCTCTTTCTCCTGACGTCCATGATGAATGGGAATAAAGTTATAAGTTTGGGACTTAGGAGAAAGGGTTATAACTTTTTGTTTTGATTATGATTTTGGTCACTGAGGCTGTATGCACAGAACTTTTAATTTATTCATTTGAAGATTTTCATGGTTCAGAGATTTATTTATTATTTATTTATTTTTAAGATTTTATTTATTTATTGACAGGGAGAGAGATCACAAGCAGGCAGAGAGGCAGGCAGAGAAGGAGGAGGAAGCAGGCTCCCTGCTGAGTAGAGAGCCCGACGCGGGCCTCGATCCCAGGACCCTGAGATCATGATCTGAGCCGAAGGCAGAGGCTTTAACCCACTGAGCCACCCAGGTGCAGAGATTTAAAAAGATTTGCAACCTTCTCCAGTTAGTAATTGAGGACTTAAAGTGGAAGGACAAAGTCCCTGCTGTGAATGAGCTTGCAGTCTGTGGGGGAGTGAAGAGTGGAGTGGCGGGGGCTCTGTCTGGGACAGGCACGTCAATCAAAGTGTACAGCAAAGAATGTGTCCTGGAGGAGAATGCCAACATCAGATCTGGCCTCGAAGGTCACAAAAGTTAGCCAAGTACAGAAGGGGCTAGAAAATTCAGGAAGAAGAAGTAGCATGGGCAAAAACATGGGAACATGAAAGACATGATATATTTAGGGAATTACCCACATTTTAGTTTTTATTTTATGTTTTTAACATATAGAACCTAGTGTGTGTCAGGCTCTTTCCTAAGAGTTCTAGAAATTTTAATTCATTTAAGGTCCCTTCATGTATGAGGAGGTTCATTTACAATACAGGAGACCTGCTTGTGGGTGCACCTGTCCCCCAAAGCAGACATGATTTATAGCAGTTATTTGACACCGTTCAAGAACAACTGATGTTCTTCTGAAACTATCTATCTAGCAATCTCTCCTGGTCCACACTACGTGAGGCGGTAAACTTCACAAAATCTACACGTTCACATCTACAACTGAGGTTTTGGTTGACTTCTGAGTGGCAATAAAGCATTTCTAGATTGACAATCTAATTTTACATAGAAAAAATAATGCTTGGACGGTAGGTGTTGCCTTAGCTAAAAGACAAATCTTAAAAATGTTTTCATCATCAGTGATATTGAATATTTCATACAAAGATTCTGTTCCTATGTAGAACCTCATACACAGGATCTCATTAATAGGTCTTACTAATCTCTTGACACAGGGTAAGCTATATAATCTTTTGGAATCCCACTTTCCTTATCTTACTGAAAGATAATGTTTTGAAGATTCAATGAGATAATAAAGGTAGAGTCTTTAATACAGAGTTTAGTACACAGTGGGGAATTCAGTAAATAATGTTTGTTATTATGGAAACCACAAAGCTTGAGAGATCTCTCTAGATATCTCTTTAAAAGTGTTTTCTTACAACCTAGTTTTTTATTGAAGGAAAGCTTATAGTTGGAAGTCAACAAACTTCACATCATCTAAAAGCTCAGTTGAGTAAACAGCTCGAAGATTGAAAACACAATAAAAGTGCAAACACAGTATTTATTGGATTTCGTTTTTTCAAAATTAACCTGAGTGTAAGGCAGAAATCAACTAAGAGGTCTGATTTTGATGAAGTCTGGAAATATTATCAGAGGAGTTTGTTTTCGTTTTCAATTTTCTAGATTCAATAAAAATGGGGAAGAATGGGGGTGCATGTGACTGTTTTGATGCAGAGAAAGGTGAGAAGTAACACAATCAAGGTGCCCTGAAATGCTGCCTTCAGACACTCGTTTTCTTTAGTCTCAACCAGGAGATCAAACCCTATGCTGCCTCGGGGTTCCCAGGTTCACCCAGAAAGTGGCACAGTTTCTAGTCTCCAAGCTTGTGCATGTTTCTGCCTACTAGGCAGGTGTCAAAAGACCAGGAATTAGCCCTGGAGACCACAGCCTCAGAATTAAGGAACGATATGCTAAAGTTTCCACCTTTGGTAATTATTGTTAATTAATTATCATAATTAATATAATTAATTATGTTATATAATACATAAATAAGTTATAATATATAATTATGTGAAGGAAGACAGTGAGAGAAAGTGGGGTGTGCTGTAACAGCCTCTGGGACTCAAGGTCTTGATTCAATGTTTGGGTAGAAGGCATTCTTACTTAACAGTCTGGGAAAATGTTGGGAAAACTTTCTCCTTCAGGTTATAATCTGCTTCTTGAGACCCAAGAAGTTTACAGGCCCTACAGACATGGAGTCCAGGAAATGTCTGTGCCATGCCTCTTTAACTGAGAAGTGTGAGCTCAAAGGTTGATTTACCCAGAGTTTTACCTTAGTACACTGCCCCTCCCCACACAGCACCTGTGATCTCTTCCCATGAGGTTCAAGGGCAGTCATAATACCAGTGATGTTGCGAGGTCTCTGGGGAGTTCTTGCAAGGGTTCTTGTCTTTTACCTGCAGGAAAATCTGCCTGTACCTGCTGGTTGTAATCTGGGGTGGCCTGGATGAAACTTTATGGGAGGTCTTCAGGTGGCCTTGTAATCTTCTTTGAGGGTACCATTTGCTGATTCAGTTTTCTCTGATGACTGAGGATGATAAGAAAATAGGGTTCCTATATGATGATGAGCCAGTTTTTACAAAGTTCTTTTCCATTACTTTCTCTGGACATTTGTAAAGTCTCTCGCTACCGAAACAGGAAAATAATCCGGGAAGAATATGGAGTCTAGAGAAGGCAGCCGACTTTTGGCAGGGAAAAGCATCTAGCCATCCAGAAAATAGACAGAGGTTAGAACATACACGCATTTGAATGGTGTAACTGTATAAAATTCACCGCAAACATTTAAATAGATTCAGGGCCTTTGTCCTTTCCTACATGCCACCTTCACAGTCTTGCCAGGATTATGGGTTTAGCAGGTGGAACACGTGTGGGAAACATCCTCAGCAATTCTGAATGAAGTCGTGCTGTCAGTGCTGGCTTCAGACCACAGCCGTGGTTTCTCCCCGCCCTCGTGATAAGACTGAACCGTTCTAGCTAATGGATTACGTTAGCCAGCATTATCAGAATGAAGAGAGTGGAACCCTTTCTTTAGGCAAAACAATTAATTTGGAAAGATGTGATCAATAATTATCCTCTATGTAAGAACAACTTATAAACAGTGAGACCATCAAGAATTTTCTAGGGCCTTTTGGTTTATATCCTGAATCTTATGACATTGTCTCTGATTGACAAGCATATCAAATTTTCTAAATAAATATCAATTTGTACTAGTATTTCTGCTTAAATAAGGATGTTTCTTTAAGCTTGGAAAGTATGAAATTTTTGAAATTATTTTTTAATACATCTTATAACACAAATGATGAAGAATGAGTTTCACTTTAACTTTGTTGGGATTTTTTTCCTTTTTATCTTAATTTTGGTAAACAGAGAGCTAAACAAATCTTCAATATTCTGTATAAATGTGTAACAAATAGAATTTTTTTCCTGTAACCGAGCTTTCTTTTCGAGCCTCCACTAGCTTCAGTGACAATAATCTTATCAACAGAGGCTGGCTCTCTTCCCCAGGGCTGTGTTAATCAGGTCAGGGAATTTCTAAAGTGCCAAGATAGAAAGCAGGACACGTCAGGTCCTAACATCACTGGTCCCCACAGGAATTCTATGTTCTTTGTCCACTCTAGGGTTCGTTTTTCAGTCTCTTTGCTTCAGCGCTCACAGGTCTGGCCCTTTCCATCATGGTGACTGTCTGGTTTGAGGATTGGGGAAGGTCTGTGACTTCGCTGCCCTCTGATGTGGGAGGAATGTCTGTGAAGTGGCCCTTCTGCCTAGACATATTTGAAACATGACCTCAGGACTTATTAGAAATGCGAATTCTAATGCTCCTCCTCTCCACCAATAACCTCCTAAGTCAACACCGATGAAAACAGTCAGTAGACGGAAAATTCTCTGAGGTCCCATTCTCCAAGACTCTGTCCAGGATCTAGTGCAAGTAAGCATTACCATACAGTCTCTCCTTCCCTGGAGGGGGCGGTTTTAGAATCTTATTATATTCCTTCCTCTAGCCTTAAAAAAATTAATAGACTTTATATCTTAGAGCAGATTTAGGTTTATAGAAAAATTGAGCAGAGGGTACAAAGAGTTCCCATATGTTCTCTCTTCCTATCACTCAGTTTCCCCTATTATTATCCTGTCTCAGTGTGGTGTACTTGTTAGAATTGTTAAACAAATATTGATACATTGTTGTTAACTAAAGTTCATAATTCATATCAGGGCTCACTTTTTCTGTTGTACAGTGCCATATAGAACAAAAAACTGAATTTTCAGTAAGTCAAAATTCAGACACCACAAAGTTTTCCCAGGGAAAATGAAATAGACAAAGTCTTTAATCACCAATAAATGCTTTCAGAGACAAAGTCCAGTTTATGAAATAAGGTAGTTTACAGATTTAGAATAGTTTGCTCCCAAAAGAGACAAAGGATAGCACGATGCATTCGCAAAGTTTAAATTTACTAATTAAAAGTAGGCTGGAAGCCAATAACATTCATTTAACTGATTAGCTTCGACTAAAAAAAAAATAATCTTGAATTCTTCGACTTGATTGAAGACTAAATTCTGTTACCATACACAGAAATCAGATCCTTTTAAAAACAAGCATTTTAATGTTAATTCTGAAACATCATTTGCAAGAATTTTCATCTTAAATCACGTGACTTTATATGCTCGTTCAAATTTGTTACACTTGTTGAAGTAGCAACGAACAACCTACCATCTCTCAGCATGCTCTCCGGAAAACCCAATCTTGCCTCCTTTTCCGGGGGGGGGGTACACACAGAACACTGCGTGCCAAGAAGAGCATCCCTCATTGCTTGTGAGGATGATAAGTGATCATTCCGTCCTAATCAAGTGGAACCTGAGTTTTCAGGTCACTGGTTTAATTGGTTTTGGTTTTGGGGAAGAAAAAAGGTATTGGGGGGCCCTCTGCTGGTTAACACGCATAAGAAATGAAAACAGGTTACGATTTTGAAAGGATAGAATGACATTTTGGGGGCCCTTCCATCCATGACGTACTGCGGGGTCTTCCGTCCTCCACCTCTGCCTTCTCCACACCCAGGACTCTAAAAGCATTATAGGATCAGGAATCAGAAGCCTAAGGGCCTGCAGTTCAGGTCTGTAGGATGGAGAACAGGACTGTGTGGAGAGTACAGCTATTAAATGCAGTGAGGTTGATATATTTTTTTCCCCCTAGCTTTATCGTGGTGTAATTGACCAAGTTGTAATATATTTAAAGTGTACATGATTATTTAATGTACATATACGTTGTGAAAGGATGTCTACCATTGAGTTAATGAATACATCCATCACTTCCCATGCTTACTTTTTTTTTAGGGTGAGAACATATAAGTTCCACTCTTAGCAAATTTCAATTATACAATGCAGTATAATCAATTATTGTCAACATGTTATACTTAATATATAAGTCTCAAAACTTATTAGTCTTGTAACTGAAAGTCAACTCGGAGCCCCTGGCAACCACCATGTTCCTCTCTGTTTCTATGAGTTCTTTCTTTCCTTTTTTTTTTTTTTTTCTTTTTAAGCTTTGACATGTGATACCATGCAGTTTACATCTTTCTTTGTCTGTCTTATTTTGCCTAACATAATGCTCTCCCGTTTCATCCATGTTGTTGCAAATGGCAGGATTTTATTCTCTTTTAAGGATGAATATTATTCATTGTATGTATACACCACATCTCCTTTATTCACATCTCAATGAACACCTAGGTTGTTTGCATTTCTTACCTATTGTGAATAATGCCGCAATAAACATGGTGACAAAGATATCTCTTCAAGGTGATAATTTCACCTCCTTTGCATTTGAACCTAGAAGTGGTATTGCTGAACTATATGGTAGTTCTATTTTTAATTTCTTGAGGAACTTTCATACTGTTTTCCATTTAGAATGTACGGTTTACATTCTCATCAACAACGTGCAAGGGTTGTTTTCTCTATGCATTTTTATCTTTTGTATTTTTTTTAAAGGTTTTATTTATTTGTTTGGTGGGAATGTAAGCTGGTGCGGCCGCTTTGGAAAACAGTGTGGAAATTCCTTAAAATATTAAAAATAGAGCTACCCTATGACCCTGCAATTGCGCTACTGGGCATTTACCCCAAAGATACAGATGTAGTGAAAAGAAGGGCCGTATGTACCCCAATGTTCATTGCAGCAATGGCCACAATCACCAAACTGTGGAAAGAGCCAAGTGCCCATCAACAGATGAATGGATAAAGAAGATGTGGTACATATATACAATGGAATACTATGCCTCCATCAGAAAGGATGAATATCCAACTTTTGTATCAACATGGACTAGATTGGAAGAGATTATGCTGAGTGAAATGAGCCAAGCAGAGAAAGTCAAGTATCACATGGTTTCACTTACTTGCGGTGCATGAGGGGTAACCTGGAGGACAGTGGGAGAAGGAAAGGAAATGGGAAGTAGGGTAATTCAGGGAGAGAAACGAAACAACAGAGACTTTGGACACAGAAACAAACTGAGGGACTTGGAGGGAGGGGGGTGGAGGGATGGGAGAGCCTGGTGGTGGGTACTGAGGGCATCTACTGCATGGAGCACTGGGTGTGGGGAATGGGGAATGAATCTTGGAACACTGGAAAAAAATTTAAGTAACAATAAAAAAATTAAAATAAATCCATAAAAAATAAAAATAAATAAAAAAATTAAAAAAATATTTTATTTATTTATTTGACAGAGAGAGAGAGAGATCACAAGCAGGCAGAGAGAGAGGAGGAAGCAGGTACCCTGCTGAGCAGAAAGCCCGATGTGGGACTCGATCCCAGGACCCTGAGATCATGACCTGAGCGAAGGCAGAGGCTTTAACCCACTGAGCCATTCAGGCACCCTATCTTGTGTATTCTTGATAGGAAATGTCCTACTAGGATGGAGGTGATATCTCATTGTGGTTTTAATTTACCTTTCCCTGATTATTAATAGTATTGAGCATCTTCGTTCCTGTTGGACGATATGTATGCCTTCATTGGAGAAATGTCTACTCAAGTCCTTTGCCTATAAAAAAAATGGAATTGTTTGATTTTTACTATTGGGTTATAAGAGTTTCTTATATATTTTGGATATTAACCTCATATCAGATATGTGGTTTGCAAATATTTTCTCCCGTCTTATAGATTTTTTTATTTTGTTGATTGTTTCTTTTGCTGTGCAGAACTTTTTAATTTGATGTGGTTTGCTTTCGTTATCAAATCCAAAAACTCATTGCCAAGACCAGGTAAAGGAGCTTACCTCTTATGATTTCTTCTAGGAGTTTTACAGTTTTAGGTCTTGGGTTCAAGTCTTTCACCCCATTTTGAGTCAATTTTTATGTACCGTGTAGGATAGTGGTCCTTTCCCCATTGCATATTTATGGCTCCTTTGTTGTAAATTATTTGACCATATGCAGATAGGCATATTTCTGGGCTCTCTATTCTGTTCTATTGATTGTTGTATCTGCTTTTATGTCAGTATCATATTGTTTTGATTATGATAGTTTTGTAATATGGTTTGGAATTAGGAAGTGTGACGCCTTTAGCTTCTTTTATTATTTTTTTCCCTTCCTCTAATTTGCTCTGGCCATGTGAAGTCTTTGAGTCTCACATGAATTCTAAGACTGTTATTTCTATTTCTGTGAATAATGCTATTAGAATTTTGGCAGATTTTTTTGAATCTGTATGGACACTTCAGCTGTGTTAATTCTTCTGAACATGAACATGAAATTATCTTTCCATTTAGTTGTGTCTTCTTCCATTTCTTTCATTCATGTCTTCTAGCGTTCAGTGCATAGTTCTTTCACTTTCTTGGTTCAATTTATTCCTGAGTAATTTATTCTTTTAGATGATACTGCAAATGAGATTATTTTCTTAATTTATTTTTCTGATAGTTTATTGTTAGTGTGTAGAAGCATAACTAATTTTAGTATGTTGATCTTGCAACTTTATTGAAGTGGTTTATTAATTCTAACAATTATTTTGATTCAGTCTTTAAGGTTTTCGATATATGCATAAGATTGTGTGATCTGCAGATATACAATTTTACTTCTGCCTTTCTCATTTGTATGCCTTTTAGTTATTTTCCTTACCTAATTGTTTTTGCTTGGACTTCCAGTTCTATGTTGAATAGAAGGGGTATGAGTGGACACCCTTATCTTGTTCCCTATCTTAGAAAAATAAATTTCAGCTTTTTACCATTGAGTAAGATGTTAGCTGTGGTCTTGCTGTATATGACCTTTATTATGTTGAAGTATATCTCATTTATACATAATTTATTGAGTGATTTTATCATGAAAAGATGTTGAATTTTTGTCAAATGCATTTTGTGATTCTATCAAGATCACCATATTTTTTTATTCTTCATTTGTTAACATGCTCTGTCAGGTATATTGATTCTTGTATGTTGAACCATCCTCGTATCCAAGGAATAAATTCTACTTGATCATAATGTGTGATCCTTCTGAGGTGTTATTGTATTTGATTTGTGAATAATTTTTTTTAAGGTTTTATTTATTTATTTGTCAGAGAAAGAGAGCACAAGCCGGGGGAAGGGCAGGCAGAGGGAGAAGCAGACTCCCCGCTGAGCAAGGAGCCCGAGTGGGACTCGATCCCAGAACCCTGAGATCATGACCTGAGCTGAAGGTAGAACCTTAAACAACTGAGCCACCAGGCATCCCCGATTCCCCAATGTTTTGGTGAGTATTTTTGCATCTATGTACATCTGAGATATTAGTTTATAATTTCTTTTCTTCTGATGTACTTTTCTCTCTTTGGTATCAGGGTAGTGCTGATAATGGAAATTTTTCTTTTAGATTGATCTAATGGGGATGAATTCCTTCAACTTTTCTTTTATTTCTTTTATTTTTTAAAGATTTTATTTATTTATTTGACAGAGAGAGAGATCACAAGTAGGCAGAGAGGCAGGCAGAGAGAGAGGGGAGCAGGCTCCCTGCTGAGCAGAGAGTCAGACACGGGCCTTGATCCCAGGACCCTGAGATCATGACCTGAGCTGAAGGCAGAGGCTTTAACCCACTGAGCCACCCAGGCGCCCTCCTTCAACTTTTCTTTGGGAAATTCTTTATCTCTTTTTCATTTCCAATGAAACCTTTGCTGGGCAGAGTGCTCTTGAGTGGCTTTTTTTTTTTTCTTATAGCACTTTGAATATAGCATTATACCCTCTTGCGGCTACACAGTTTATGCTGAAAAGTCTTCTATGGGAGAGTTACCTTGTGTATAAAAAGGTGCATTTCTCTTGATGCTTTTGTGTTTCTTTGCCTTTAAGTCTTGATAATTTAATTATAATGTGTGTTCATGTGGTCTCTTTAGGTTCATATTTTTTGGCATTTTTTTGGGCTTCCTGGATCTGGATGTCTGCTTTTTTCCCCAGGTTTTTGGTCATCATTTCTTTGAATAAGCTTCCTGGCCCTTTGTTCTCTCTTGTCCTTTTGGACCACTATAATGTGAATATAAGTCCACTCGATGGTGTCCCATCAAGCCGTGAAGTTATCTTCCATCTTTTAAATTCTTTTTCTCTTTTTGTGCCTCTGATTAGATGAATTTCAGTGTTCATGTTCATGGATCCTTTTTCCACAGTTTGCTGTTAAAACCCTCTTTTGAATGTTTAGGTTCACTTATTCTATTCCTCAGCTACATGATTTCTCTGTGGTACTTTTTAACATTTTCTCTCTGTTGAAATTCTCATTTTGCCCATGAACTCCTCTTCTGACCTCATTCAGTGTGCTTATGACTATTACTATGAACTCTCTTGGGTGAACCACTCATCCCTGTTTCACTGACTGTTTTTTTGAGATTCATATTGTTCTTTTGTTTGGTTCATATTGTTATATCTCTTTATTTTACTTGAGTTTCTGTGTTGGTGTCTACACATTAGATCTAACAGCCTCCTGCCTCAATCTTGATTGACTGGTATGGGGGACAGATTCGTCAGTCAGCCTGAGACTAAACTCCTGTTTGCCACTCTAACTGCTGTGACTGTGAAAACCATTGTCTTTGTTTTTAGTGGCTCCTAGTAGTTGAGAGTGTGACAGGACCTGCTGGTGTCCCAAAGATGGGCTAAATATTCATACACCACTCGAGGCTCCTGGGAGATGACTAATTGTCTGCCCCTTCAGCTTCCTGATGCATAATAATTAGAAACCCCACTTTTGTGCAGGACACGAGAAAGGCAAGACGTTAGGTATATAGTCTGCTCCTTATTTGGGTGAAACTGGGACCTGGGTGTTTTTGTTTACTGAGCCAGTGTGGATAGTCACTGGGCTCCCGAATGGAACTGCCTCTTTTGTGTGATCCCAGGGGATTCACGAATGTTGAGCCCCATCGGTTCTCAGAGATCAGTGATTTGGGAGTCTTTCCCTTGGGTGGCATCCATAACAATTGGGGTACTGATGTCTGGACAAGCTCCTTCCAGGGAGAAGCTGGAGAGCTGGTTTTATTATTGGAGCAAGCTGAAGGGAGACATCAGGGGATGTACACACTAGCTCTAATACATTTCTGAGGGAAATGCAGCTGGCTCCCATAAGTAGGCAGATTAGAAGTCAGAACCTTAGGCAGCAGTTGGGAAAGTATGCCCTCAAATCCTTTCAGGGAGAAACTAGGAGATGGGCATTATTGACCGGTCTCTGTGCTAAACCCAAGTGGACAGCTATGGGGAGAATGCTTGTGTGCCCATTTGACAACTGCTTTTTTGTTTTTTATCATCCTGGGGACTCATATGAGTGTAAACTCCTCTGTTTATCAGGGATAGGGAATTTGGGGACCCATCTCTCTCATGACAGCCATAAAAGTTAGGGCACTATGTATGGACAAGCTCCTTCTAGGGCGAAGCTGGAAGTTTGGCTTTATTGTTGGAATGAGCCAGGTGGAGCAGTTGGCAGCAGTGCCCACCGACTATTTTGATCTCCCAGGAAGATTACAGAGTGTACCTAGGTGCACGTTAATTGACAACTTGACCCTTAGGCAGCTTAAAAAGTATGTAGTCAAATTCCTTCAAGGAAAGACTGAAAATGGGCTTTTCTTTTGGCCTGCTCCTTCTGTGCAGAGCCCTCGGAGGACAGCTCTGGTGAGTGCTCACGTGCCCATGAACAGCTGCCTGTTGTTTTCTATACCCCTATGGATCTTATGACCACAAGCCCTTTAGGCTTTCGGAGCTAAGTGATTTGGACACTTATCTATCGGCTTTAAGATCTGGGGCACTGGATGTAAAGCCCAATCTCTTTGCTCTTCAAGGAGAAACTGGGAGTTGGAGCGTCCCTCCTGGTGGTAAGGCACTCTGCAGGGTATCGGGGTTTATAGCAAGAGTGTGTCTCAGACTTTCTTATCCATTTCAATGGATAGCATCTGTTACCTGAGGTTTAGGAGTCATTCAGCTAGTTTCTGGATTACTTTCAGAGGAAATTGCTCTGTGTGTAGCTATGCATTTGGTGTGTCTGTGGTAGGAGGAAAATTCGAGAGTTCCTTAGGTCACCATCTTGGTGACATCCAGAATGATATTATGTTTGTGCTGCTCACGAAATCAAAGTTCCTGGTGGTCTCACTTAATTACATCAAAACCATTTCAAATTTTATCTGTTTACTAGATTTATTCTAAACTTAGATGCTTAGCCTTTTTTTTATAGCCTAGCTTTCATCTCAATGAGTTGGTCTCTCACAAGCAGATACCTTGAGCATCAATGGGAGGAGAAGGCTTTCCCATTTCACCTTCGATCATGTGATTTAGTTTGAAAGACTCAACTGTGAGGAACACAGTATCTGATAAGACTAAACACCCTCTTAGCAATAGGGACGGTGGCACATTGTAATTTAATAAATCATTAGTGTCTCTGGGTTTGTATTCCCTTATTTAAAAACAATTAATTAGAGGGCTTAGTAGATCTCTAGGTTTTAAAATACTGCAAATCGATTTTTTTCCTTTTTTCCCTTTTTAAAAAAATTTAAGATATATACTTAATGAAAAACCATATTTATATCACTGGACATTTCTATTTTAGAGGGCTACTCTCTCTATGCTCAATACCGGCTGGGAGCATCTAGAGTTACCTATTTTCTTAACAAGCCACCAGGAAGACTGCAAGCTCAGACTCAGAGAGAGGAGGAAAAAATCCACCCCATCCTTGCTTGTAACTCCAACCTCCACATCCTCTGAGAACAAACCCCAAAGTTAAAAGTGGCAGTGTTTTCACCTTCTCTCCCTGATGGACACAGCTCAGCAACCACAGACATAATACAAGCCCTTTTCTGTTCTATTTTGTCCTTTATTCCAACTTGAAGCACAGACACTAAGAACTAGTTGAATTTACTTGGCATAGATTTCCAGTTTTCCTTTGCTGGATTTGTTCTTAGATGGGATCTCAGGTTGTGAGGAGCTTGGGAGAAACCTGGTGCCGTGATTATCTTACTGATTTTGCATGGCTCCTTCTCTGTGATTTCTTGGTCATTTAGACGGTGGACCAAAGAGTATGTCTCCCAGTCTCACATATCTGCTTGGGTACTCAAAACATGTCACCTGTACGGAAACCATCTTGTTTTGACAAAGCCTGCTCTGCCTCGGTGAAATTTTCCTAGTAAAATATTTCAGTCAGCTATTCTGAAACAATCTCCACAAAAATAAGAGTTAATCCAAACTCTTGTGGGCTTAATGTGGGCTTAAAAGCAAGTTACTTTGATCTTTAGTGTAAGGGTCCTGAGAGTTCTCTGTTTTTATTTTTCCCCCCACAATTTAAACTTTTAACAGAACGAGTTGCTAACATTTCTTCTGTTTTATTGCTTTTGACTCACTAGAGGGGGGTAGAGGAAAAGGTTTCAAAGAAACAAAGCCAGAAATTACACAGAGAACCCAATACCTATTGGGGTTAGTGTTCCATACTTTTCTAAAAACAACTCAGATCCAAATGTCAAATTTAATGGTGAAGTAAATTAAGACGCTTGTGTTTCTGTGCCCTCATCTTGAGGATAAACTTATTATGTATAATTCAGTCAATGCATCCATTGGCTAGGAGCTGATTACTGATTGAATTTGATGCCTTCTATTTTTATTTTAATTAAAAGCATTCACAAGTATTTTTTTTTCTTCTGCTCTTCCTTCTCTAGATTTTTGCTGGAAATATCCTAATGAAATCATTTCTGTACCTAGTGCCCCAAATTTCTTGTTGCTTATCGACTGTAGAATGGCATTTTAAGAGTTTTGATGGGGTGCTCAGCCACGAACAGTGGAAGGAGTGGAAACGCATACGGAGTTTCTGTGCACTCACAATACTGAATAATATGGGAACTTGCCAGTGACATGATGCCCTTATCCCTTTTGGGGATCGAATTATTAGTATATTAGTATATTTTTAAAGGAAAGAGACCTCAGTACAGCTGACCTTAAGAGCTGGTGTCTGGGACTGAGCACTCTTGCTGTTTTGATCGTCCTGCCGATCCGTCCTTTCCACACGTACACCTCTCTCTGAAGAGGACGCGTGCCATTGAAAACAAAGAGGGTGATTCCATTCCTTAAAAGGAAAAAATAAATAAATGAGTAGCATGGACTATACTTTTTCCAAATGGAGTAACTAGTTGACTTTAGGCAAGGATCTAAAGGAGGTGATATTTCTCTTCAGAAATACCTCCTTCTTTTTCTCCTCCTAGGCACTGACAGGTGAAGCAGTTTCTCTCTTTCTTTCTCTCTTTCTGATAGCTCCAAATGTGCCCATCCCAACAGAAGCATTTCAGTGTGCATTGCACTTGAGTCCTTTAGACATACTTATTTGATTCCTGCATTGTAACAGGACGCTCATCAGTTATACATGAAAGAAATGTACACTTAATTGCTTTTGAAAATTTCCTCTCTGTTCTCCTCAATCAGAGCTCCTTCCGTCCCTCATTCCAAGCCCCTGTGTGCCAGGGCTTCTCCGTCGTTATTAGTATGTCCAACTATGTAGGACATTTTGGGGTTTGGAGTCGACAGCCAAGAAAGAGTTCTTGAGACATCTTTGGTGCAAAAAATGGGTTTTATTAAAACATGGAGACAGGACTCGGGGGCAGAAAGAGTGCATAGGGAGTGACCAATTAAATACTTTCAAGATGGGCAAGGGTTAGGGATAACATAAATTTCTAAGGAATTTTTTAAACAAAATTTCCAGGACTTTGTTAGGAAAGGTCATTTATTACTGTCTGGTAAAACGTTAGTCATGAGACCCCTCATGCGTGCATCAGGGAGCTGTAACTTGTAAAGAAATTTAATATTTTTTGCCTTTGTTTGCCACATCACCCACTATATCTGCTACACCTCTCCGTTATTCTTTTTGGAGTGGCGTCCCGTGCCCTCGATGCATCTAGGTCTTCCCATAGAAGCTCACCTGTACTTTAGCTCCATTGTCCCAGAATCCAGTAAGTAACTTGATCGTGAATACAAACTGAGGTATAAATGACTCATCATGCTTTGAAATGTTTTTTTTTTTTTAGGGGTGTCTGGGTGGCTCAGCTGGTTAAGCATCAACTCTTGATTTCTGCTTAGGTCATGATCTCAGGTCTGTGAGATCAAGGTCCATGCAGGGCTCCGTGCTCAACAGAGAGTCTGCTTAAGAGTTTCTCTCTCTCTCTGTCTCTGCCCCTTTCCTCAGCTCACATGCCCCCGCCAAAGAAATAAATTAATTTTTTAAAAAGAAATGCTTTTTTTCTACATTTCTGGGATCTTTCTGGACACACCTGCATGTTTACACAGAGGGTCGAATCATTACCTGCGACGCTCTGGACACTGGGGGAAGGCACTGAGAACAGTTCTTTGAATCAGGTTATGTGGCTGTTTACCTTCTGTCTCTGTATCCAAACTAAACTTCAGTCCATTTTTTTGACATGTCTCACTCTGTAAGATCCAGGAATGAGTCCTTCTATCTGAAAAAAGTCTTGTCCGTCTTCTCACACCTAGGCACTGGCACACCTTTGCGCAGTTCTGTCTCAGGCGTGGGCCAAAAGCTATGGAAGAATACACAATTGTCCCTTGGAGAGAAAAGCCATGTGGTCTGTGGCACGCTCTCCCTGGGGCAGTAAGGCAAACACATCTGCAGTTGTCTTTAAGTACTAGCTCACAGGTATGTGCGAGATCTAATGCACCTGAAGAAGTGAACGCAGTCCCTGCCCCCTGCCCTGCAGCTTTAAGAAAGGGTGGTAAGAATTGTGGCAGAAGGGGACTCCAGCAGGGCTTTCCCTGGGGTGCCTCGCCACTGGGAAGCTGGATGGTGAAAAGCAAAGGCAGCGGTGGGCATCCTTGCCCTTCCCTTTAATTACAGAACAACCAGCATTTCATTTCATTCTGAAATGGAAAACCGTTCCTGCTTCATTAAATATGTACGTTCCATAAAATATGGATTAGCATTGGGCTTTGCTGGTGATCAGTGAGCTACAGTCTTTCCAATCTGACCTAAATTACTTGTGTTGCTTTCATGATCTGGAAAGCAAATGTATGCATTCCGAAGACTCTTTCTAAGATGTTTTAAGTTATTCCTTTATAATATATAACAAATCCTTGCATTTCAATCCTGCAAAAAAAAGCAAGCCTGTTAGACTGCAGAAATGAGTTAGCCATTAATTCAAATAAGAACATGTGGCCTCATCCAGAGAACAATTACCCTCCATTTATCCAATTATGCTTTGCCCATTCTAGTTTGAATCCTTCAGTTGTCGCTGACACCGTGGCTTATTGAAGGTTGAATGGCTTGATATATTGTTATCTTTCCTAGGCAAGCAATCTGGGGTTTGTTTAAAATACAAGTAAATCCATAGTTCTGTGCAGAAATGATACATGGAAACTTGAAAATTTATGGCTTTCAGGGAGGAAAAAATGGCATGCACAGAGACAATAAATGATAATTCATATAATCATCAAATGTGATTAAATCTGGAACTGTGACTTAATTTAAATACTAGTCAATGTAATCAGAATTTTATTTCTATGATCTCTAAGAAGAAAATGTGTTTTCTTTGTTTGAAGGTTTGTAATTTTATTGGCTATGTCTGGGTTTATCAAAATGTAAAACGAATTGGAAAGAGCCCACTTTCCCCGCCTCCTGGTAAACTAACTCTAAAATTTCGAATGCAGCTGAAGCTTAAAAACAGCGTCTGCTGTATGGAACCATACCAAATCCAAAGCCGTGCATCGTTTCTGAGGATACTGAGAGAAATCCTAGCACCAAATTTTCATTGCTTTTATCAAGCTAATGAATTTTTTATTTCTAAATAACATATAGAGAGTTCACCTTCAAGTGAGACACATGTTCTCTACAGATGTATTGAGCTTATTCATATTTAAAGCATTTGTTTCTTTATAACTTCCTTTAATGTTTATGTATAATTAATATTTACATAAAGCTTTGTGTTTACCAGACAGTTTAAGATGCATTACCTCACTTAGTCTGCACAATAACTTTGGAAATAAGAATCACTACCCTGTTCACAGAGGAGGAATCAGTAACTTGGAGAGATTAAATTTCTTTCCCAAACTCCCGTAGGGGAGTAAGTGGCAAAGCAGGATACAAATGGCAGATTCAAGTCCGTGGTGTCCAGTCTGGCTTCATCCCTCCAAAGGCCTGGCGCCATTCAGACCCTTCTCCTGGAGAGTGCCACATGTGAACCATGGGCATCTCTCCCTTCAACTCAAGGACTCGGCACACATTTATAGTTGACCCACACATTCTTTTTTCTTACATCTACACCTAGATAGACGTGAAACACAAAATTGCACACTCAGCGCACACTCAGCGCTGCTCGCCTTCACCTGCTTGTGTCGTTGGCACCGTTGGTCTGCATGGTTACACTGTAGACCCCTCGAAGGCATACCCGCTACTTATCCATCTATCCCATTTATTCATTTATCTATTTATTTATGTGCGGTTAGCCAACATAGAACACATCATTAGTTTTGTTGTTGTTGTTGTTGTTAATTTGTGTGTTGTTTATTCATTGAAACGTCTGGTAATACCTCCGAATGTTTTTTTTTTTTAATGGTTTATTTTATTTTTTCAGTGTTCCAAGATTAATTGTTTATGCGCCACACACAGGGCTCCATGCAATATGTGCCCTCGGTATCCACCACCAGGCTCACCCATCCCCCCACCCCCTTCCCTCCAAGACCCTCAGTTTGTTTCTCAGAGTCCAAAGTCTCTCATGCTTCATCTCCCTCTCTGATTTACCCCAGTTCACATTTCCTTTCCTTCTCCTACTGTCCTCCATGTTACTCCTTATGCTCCACAAGTAAGTGAAGTCATATGATACTTGCCGAACTGTGGAAAGAGCCAAGGTGCCCATCAACAGATGAATGGATAAAGAAGATGTGGTCCATATATACAATGGAATACTATGCCTCCATCAGAAAGGATGAATATCCAACTTTTGTAGCAACATGGATCTCACTGGAGGAGATTATGCTGAGTGAAGTAAGCCAAGCAGGGAAAGTCAGGCATACCCTTTATTATCATAATCTTTCCAATGTCTACGTCAGTGCTTCCTATATAGCTGATGTTCAAAAAATATTTGTCAGTGAAGATGCTTACAAAGCAAAGATAAAATACTCTTCCCTGATCTCTCTACCGTATAGATCTCTGTTCTAGTTGAATGAGTCTAAAATTTTATGACAACTATACAAAGAATGTGAATCAAATGAAACTAAATCATGGAAACTAGATTCCTTTTACTGTAGTTCATGCTTAACATAAACTTTATATGTTGGTGAAATTGTGATTGCAGGAGGTTTGGGAGATCAATTTCCCTGGGATCATGAGAATTTTGAATGCCTGTATTCACTGAGGATCTGCTAAACAGGGCATCCTCAGCAGGACACTTGCTGATGAACAGTGTATCTGTGTTAACTCTGTCCTTCCAGGTGTGTGGAGCGTCAGTGAAACATGCCCTCTCCAGCTCACCTCCAGGACAAAGGGAGGTGTTTTCCGAGACTAGCCCACTTGTAGAGCTGGTGTGGGTTATCTCAATCTAAAATTTATTCTGTGTCCAAGAAAACTGGTGTTTAAGTTTGAATTGTTACACAGAAGTAACTGATGATTTGAGTGCTGCATTTGAAATTTTTCCACATGGCTTTTAGTCATTAATCTGAAGAAGGCATATCTTCTCCATGATTCTTCATCAATAATTTCTTCTGTCTGCTAAAACTTCCACCTCTCTTCTTCTTCCATGATTCCACAAACTAATGCCATGTTCCAAAAATCTTTCCCACAATCCTATTGCTACCTCAGAAACTACTCTAATTCTCACCATTTCTAAGGTCCTGAACTTTCTGGAAGAATAACTGGTCTTCCTGGTCTTCCCTTACTCTACTAACAATCTCTCTGTATCCACCATGACATGACATGCATGCCTACTCCCATAGTGGAAAGAGTTTTCATAAGGTAGCTAATGCCTTCTAATTGCCTAAGCTAATCAGTAGTTTAATTGTTTTCACTTTAAATTTCTATTAAATGTTAATAATCACATATGACATATTTCTATACATAGAGTGTAAGAAATATACAAAATAATATAATATATCCTCAAGTGTACGATCTAGATTTTATCTTACATTAATATTTAATTATATTTTCTTCAATATTTCCCTTTTAAGAAATAAAATTGTTCAGGCCATTTAAATCCTCATCTCATCCCTTTTCCTTAACTTCAGTATCACTCTTTTCATTTCCTACAGCACTGATCATGCTGACGGAGACTTTCTTGAACGTCCTGCTTCTTCTCAGTGAGGCCATGTTTCCCGTATTCTTCTCCTACCGAGTCTGTGCCTTTTATTCGTGGTCTTCATCCTTCCTTCCCCACCAGTCCCTTAATTCTTGGTATTGCCATGGACTCCATCTTAATTCTGCCTTGCTGCTTTAACGGGGATCTAGTGTTGTTGTCCACCTGCCTTTGTTTCCTGTGTGTCCATGTTTTCCAAAGCTGTGTTTCTAGTCTTGACTCTCTTTCCTGGGCATAATTTTCCTCTGAGCACTAGACATAAACCCTTGGGTATGGTGCAGCTTGCCCCACATTTGCCCCTACCGGTCCTTTGTATGTCCATGTATCTCACACAGCAACCACCATGTCCTCCCAAGCCCCATTTCTTCTCACCCTTCATTACTTGCTAAACATTGCAAGGCTATTTCAGGAAGTCTCTCTAATTTTTTTTCTCCTAGCTATCATGGCTACCCCTGCATTAATGCTCTTCCTTATCATCTCAACTCAGCCCGACACTATCACCCACCCTCCAACGGTCTAGATGTCTTGTACTCCATGCCATCAATCTAAAATGCTGTCAGAGTTTGCTTCAAAAAAACCCCCAAAACAACTTTGGTTAGCCATTGCTAATTACTTAAAATTTCCATTGACCTCTGGTCCTACAAGGACAACAAAATTGCATGGATTTCTTTTTGTGCTTTATGAGAACCCTGACACAGTGTCTATCTCACCACTTGAGACCCTGTGTATCACATTCCGCATTCACCTAGTCTCTCCCCATGCTAACCTGGCTTTTCTCAACATGCTTGCTGGACCACTGCTAAGAGACTCCAAGTCAAGATGGCAGACTAGACTGATGTGCCCTGCCTGACTCCTACCTCCGTTCTAAACACAGAGAAGAACTGAACAATTTATAACAACAGCACAAAATAAAACAATAGAAAATAAAAGACACCGCTGAGCTTAAAGTTAAGTAGGGGACATCTTCAGGTGCTTGACAATCAGAAGAGAATGTCCGTTAACCCAAAAAGATACCAGAATTTGATCTCTATCTTAAAGTGACATTTTCATACTTAGTCTCTATTGAAGAGTTTAGGTTGCATTCCCTGTGCTCCATATGAAATGAATGAGGGAGCTGGGAAGAGGTGTTCTATACAGTAATGGGAACTAAAATAAAATTGTGCTCACCAGGACAGAGAAGCCCAATGGAGCATGCCATCTGCGTTGGACCACGAATGTGGAAAGAGCCTCCAGGAGCAAGAAAACAGATACCCAAATTTGTGTTCTGCAGGAGGATGGGATCCAATCTTGAATTTCGTACATAGTGAGGAAATAACGAACTGAGAAATTAGCCTAAAATACTTGATTAGAGAAACTGATAAAACTCAGAGCACCTAGAGAGAGGTAAAAACTTCTCAGCACTAATATCTTCATCACCAGACTCTAGTAAGACTCCTATAGAAAATGATTCACATCAAAATAAATTCAGAGTCAAAAATCAAAAGTAAAAATGTAACAGAGAGAATTCTCAATGAAGGAACTGTAAATTCAGAGCAATTTGAAAACGATTTTAAAGACGTATGCTTAATTTATTCAAAATGCTGAAGGTAGGACTTGAATATGTAAGGGAACTGCAAAACATTAGGAGGTAAACATTACATGTAGATTTGAAAGGGAACTTAAATATTGAGAGCTGTTTCTCTGGCTCCAGGATGGGGGTGTCCCTTGAGGGAAAAGGAGAACAGAGGTGTCCACAGCAAAACCGAAGAGGCAAAGAAAAAAAAGCAGTGAGTTCTTCCCAGGAAGAAAAAGCACCAAGCAGAGGAGCTTGCCTACTTTACTCTTCTGTTGCTTTATTACTGTACCTGCCCCCAAACTGCATCTGGTATTCTTTTTTAAAAGATTTTATTATTTGAGAGAGAGAGAGAGAGAGAGAGGGAGAGAGATATCAAGAGTGGGGGAAGGGCAAAGGGAGAAACAGGCTCCCCGCTGAGCAGGACCTGATGTGGAACTCCATCCCAGGACCCTAGGATCATGACCCGAGCTGAAGGCAGATGCTTATCTGACCGAGTCACCAGGTGCCTATCTGGTGTGCTTTGAGTTGGGCTACTCTTCCCACTGAAATAAAAATAGCAGTATGGATAGACCCATGGGGAGACTTGTGTAGACCAGCGCTCTGCCCCCCAGCAATATTGCCTTAGCAGGGGACGTGCAATACTCAGGGACATGTTCTGTTGGCAGTGGGAGGGTTCGTGCCTAGGGGACCGAGTCCAAGGACACTGGAAATAACCTCCAGGGACAACACAGACCCCCAAACAAAAGAGGTTCTGGTCCAAAAGGCCAATTGCATGAAGGTGGAAAAGCCCTTCTATGGATGAAGTAAAAGGCTTTAAATCTTATTTTATGAATATTATGCTACACTCTTCATGTTTTGATCTTATGGCTTCTACTGTATTCAGGATGTGGTCTATAGCATGACCCTCTGATCACCCCCACCCTTCTGCATGGCCCTCCATAACAGAAGAGCAGTGCCGTCAACATGGAGGCAGAAGGCCAAGGGAAACTGGTGGTGCGGAGCAGTTACTCTGAGCAAATTTTCTATCTTCCTTAGTGGAGGGGTGTAGGATTCTGTCCAAACTTAATAAAATCCCAAAGGATTAAACTAAAAATTGTTTGTTTTGGATCAAATGATATTGAGATCCAAATATGATAATAAAAAATTGCTAGAAGGGATGGAAAGGGAGGAGGTTTACATGTCAAACCACCTTTCTTATTTTATAGCACAGAAGTTAATAAATGTAATTCAAATTTGATGTATTAGGAAACAGAAACAGAATCTGTAGATTTATAATGTTAACCACCAGATGTACTGAAAGTAGAATTTATTGAAATAATGGGGCTGCTTGGAATTTCTTAACTGTATGAATACATTATTTCTAAATTTAAAATAAAACAGTTTTAATACCGAGGGTTAGCAAGAATGGGATTGTGCATATAAATTGACCTATCTTTCTGGAAGGCATGTTGGCAAATATGTACCAGAAGACTTATAACATTTTAGACCATCCCGCCCAGTAATTCTGCTTTGAAGTATTTATCCTAAGGAAATAATTAGAGATGCAAGTGTAGCTGTATATTCAAGAATATTTATTGAAGCTATTTTTTATATGTAATAGTTAAAAGTTGTAATAATTGAAGCAGCGGAGTAGAGATCAGCCAAATAAATTATGGAACATCCAGACAAAGGGATATAAGGTGCTATTAATATTCATGTGGTCAATCTCATTCAGTGACACATAGTAAAAACAATCAAAATACAATGCTGTTTGGTGTTGGGGCTATTTCAAGAGCAGGTTCTCAATCATGTTAAATACATATGATTAGTAAAGTGGCATTTCTGCACCCTTTTCACATACAACTACTTTGCCTTAAGAGCAGAATAAGCATATGTATCAGATTTTTTAATGATATATTTTGCTGTAGGGGGAGTTAACGAGAGGTCTGTATTGATACTTCTAAAAGCCTTCAAAGAATAATGTTAAATAAAGAAAAATACATTATTCAAGAACATGTAGATTTTTAACTTTGTGAAAAAATAAACCAGATTGGGCTATGTTGGAAAAAAATCAGGTATCTTCAAAAGAAATACATCAAAGTACTAATAGAATTTATTTCTGGATATTGGGGCAGTGGATACTGTTAGATTTCTTCTTTATTTATGTCTCAAATTGTCCATGGAAGGGAAAACAATGTCTTTGGTGAGCATGTTCTGTTTTGTTTTGTCTTGTGTCCCCACGAAAAGGCCTTTGCATGCTTTCTGGTAACCATACCTTCTTTTTCCTGTAGAAAGCTACCCTCTCTTCTACTCACAGATCGTGGGGCTTCAGTGGAGGGTCCTAGCTAAGAATCTAAGTGTGCAACAAGGACTCTGGATGTTGCATTTCCCTGGCTACAGGGATTGATCAGGGAGAAGCACATGAGCTGACTTGGATTTGAGATTTCTAATTTGAGACTTCTGATTTGAGATTTCTGAAAAGGACAGTTTCCCATCACTGGGACATGAACTTGAAAGGAGGTGATATCTGTAACTTCTGTCTCAGAATCTGTAAGCACAAAGGGAGAAGCTGTTATTGGGAAATCAGCCCATGGAGACCAGCAGAGCACTGACCTTGTCCTTCAGACAGCAGCACTGCTGTGGGTGTGTCTGGGTGTGTCATTTACCGGAGCTGATGTGTTCCCTGGTGCCTGAGCCACAGGGGCTCATTCTTTATCAAGACAATGGAATACTACCCCGCCATCAGAAAGGATGAATATCCAACTTTTGTAGCAACATGGACTGGACTGGAAGAGATTATGCTGAGTGAAATAAGCCAAATAGAGAAAGTGAAGTATCACATGGTTTCACTTACTTGCGGAGCATAAGGGGTAATATGGAGGACAGTGGGAGAAGGAAAGTAAATGGGAAGTAGGATAATCCAGGGAGAGAAATGAAACAACAGAGACTTTGGACACAGAAACAAACTGAGGGACTTGGAGGGAAGGGGGTGGAGGGATGGGAGAGCCTGGTGGTGGGTACTGGGGGCACCTACTGCATGGAGCACCGGGTGTGGGGAATGGAGAATGAATCCTGGAACACTGGAAAAATAAAATTAAATTTAAGAAAATGTCAATCTTCCCAAAATTATTTTATCAAAAAAGGTAATGACAAGGAAAAAAAGAATGATCTTGACAAGATGTTGTGATTTCTTCAATTTCTTTTTATTTATATCTTTATCCTGGAAGTTGTCATCCTTTGGCTGTAAATCTCTGAAAAGAAATTATAAAAATTCATTTTGGGAAATGATTTATTTTATTGGAGCTGTTTTTCTGCTTCCATTTGTATAGAAATCAAGGTGCTTGTTTATTCTTATTAAGTAAAAAATTAAAATTGTGGTGCTTCATTATTTCTCTGAAATAGCCTCCAAATAGATCTTCATTGAGAAAGCAAAGGCAGTATAAACAAATTTTCCCTCTCATTGAATCCAAGCCTTCATTTTCAAAGCAGTAAGAGAAAGATGAAAATTTCAAACATTTCAGGCAGAAAAATGGGTAGTGTCACTTTTGAACCAAACTTTCTCTCTTCTTACCCCTTTGTGACACAAATGACAAAACAAACCGGGGAAACCGCTATAACTACCCTATCAAAAATTGACTTCCAGTCATTTTTTCCCAGAGAACAAGGAAGATTTTTTTCATTTAGGCCCCAATATGGAGCGATTGTCCTCTTTACGCTGCATTTACTCAGTTACAGGACAGAAAGCTGACGGAGTCAGTGAAAGTCTGACAATTGGGTTGTGATTAGTCAAGCCAGAGTCAACAAGAACACTGTATACCAGGACATGAACTGCCAACGAGCATGAATTCTCAGGCTGCCTGGTATAATTGTATGAGGTTAACTAACAAGAAGAGATGAATGAATTAATTCAAAATATTACAGATCTGTTAACCTTGGTAAAATAATTTGGCAGTCCTGGAGGGCAATTTCCTAATGTCCATTGGTATAGGTTTTACTTCTTACACTTTTATTTTTCTTTCTGGTTAGAGAGATAGAGAGGGAGAGCAAGCACCACATGGTGGGGATGAGGGGGAGGGGGGGAGGGGCAGGAGGAGAGGGAGGAGAATCTTCAGGAGACCAGACATGGGGCTCAAGCTCATGACCTGAGCAGAAATCAAGAGCCAGACACTTAACTGGCTGAGCCACCCAGGCGCCCCAGTTCTGAAACTTTTAATCAGAGATTTGGATCTCTTGGAAACTTTGCTTGCTTTTTATACCGTCAGAATTTCCCAATATTTCCTGGAAGAGGTCAGGTGACTCCAGGGTCAGGTGACATCCCTTGTGTTGGTTCCAGGGAAGCCTTTGAAATTGATGAGGTTTCCTGCTTAGGAGTGGCAGGTAATAGGGCGATGATGAGAATTAGGCCCACTGGGCTTTTCCTGCTTGGCTGAGTTAGAATCCGAATCTGATTGTAAAAAGAAGTTAGTTCTTGAAGAACCTAATGAACTGAACAATACAGCTTGAAAGTTGGCTCCCTGGTGTGACAGGAAAGTAAGGGCAGGCTTTTAGCTGGCTCTCAGTTTGATTCAAGTTGACTTTTACCTCATGCCATACCAATCTTGGTATGGATGGAACTATTTTCCGCTCTTTCTCTCTCTCTGTTCAGTTTTAATTATGCTACATATGGCAATGCTAGTCAATAAGTACCCATTTCAAAACAATCTGGACATCATACATATGAATAAATACAATTAAGCCAAATCGAGCTCAGTGCCCAGAAAAATTAGGCACAATCTCTTAAAAACAACTGAATAGATATTTATTTATTAATATATATTAAATAATATACATTAATATCTAGTAATATTAATGTGATATATTAATATATATGACGTATAATATATATTATATAATATGTTAATATCATTTCATTACATAGAATGGAAATATACATACTAAAATATAAAACACCTCAATTAAGATGTGGGATACTGTGTCGTTTCTGAAAATTTTAAAATGTCACTTAACCATATGGAGTTTTAGGCATTTATGACAATGTAAGGGATGATTTATGCAGACAATCCTTAGAGTAGGGCTGGAAGCAATCACTTTCAGTTTTGGATATTTCTGATGGTGAAGCTGAAAATAATGCATATGGTAACAGTGATGGTGGTTTCCTGTAAAATTTCCAAGTCAGTCCCCTTTGTCATTTTTATTCCCACTGTGTGTTGCCCTGTGTGCTTCTGTCAGACTGTTTTCTGTGTTTAGTGACCTTAAACGAATCAGTCAAACTTTTAGAATAACATCAACCACTCTAGGCTTTCTGCAAATTAAATGTACTTGAGAATGCATTTTTCCCAGGTGTTATAGTGATAAAAAGTAGAAATTTAGCAAAGTATCAAATCATTTGAACACAAATATTTACTTTTTTAAAGGCCAGATATATGCAAATGAGAATAGATATTATCTATTTTTTTTTCCTGGACACCTTTTACATGTCAGTTACGTATCCAAAAATGCTCAGAAGTTAGCTTAGATATATACGAGGTCAGAATTTGTTTTCTCTTGAGCTTAACTATTCAAATAGGATAGTAAAAGGCAGTTAGATTAATTGTTGGAGGTAACGTAGGCTCATGATTTGGAAAGCAAAACAGTATGATAGAAACCAATGAGAAATTTACTTTAATTGATTAGCTAATGGACATGGGACACCAGAAAACTTTTCCTAATAGCAATTTACTAGTGTTCCTAGGCAAACATTGCTGATATGTAGGATTTGGTCTAGAAATGAGAAGAGAAGGTATAGTAAGATATCATCAAAAATTTGCTTTTACCTCTACCATTGATAGAATAATGTAAAGGGAGAACTCAAATTGACAAAGTGAGAACTTGCATTATGGTTTCTTTTTCAAATTCCTGGTTTCTTCTACTATGCCCTACTTGGAAATTGCAGTAATTGTAATTACTTAGAAAAAAATCTCAAATCATCTTCACTTATAATGATAAAAATTTATAAAGTTATGTATTTGTAAAATGTATTTTATATTGGGGAATCAATCTAATAAAATTTGGAAATAATCAGTAGAAGCAAGACACATTGATTAATCAGTGAACAATAAATTATTCAATTTTAATTGAAAGTGTAGTATGTGCCAGGTACAGTATGTGGTAGTGTATGATTATAAGGAAAGAAGTCATCCCTGCCTTCCAGTTGCTTATGGGCTCGCAGGTGGGACACACACGGGATCCACAATTACAAATATGATGGGCCTTAACAAAATGGAAGTTCAGCATGCTAAAAGGATTTACAGCAGGGGAATGTAACTCATTCTTAGAACTCAAGAAACACTATTATGGAGTGACATTTAGCTAGGGATCTATAAGTTAGTAGATATTATGTAGTCAAAGAAATATGGAAAGTATTCTGGGCCAAGAAAACAACATGTGAAAGGCCTTTGGGATGACAGCATATCTGAGGCATAGAAAATAAATATTGTGGGAATTCAGGGAAGTGTTGAGTGAAGTGAAATTGGAGCATTTGACCAGGGACTTGGAATTTTATCAGATTATCAGGAAACCACTGAAAGGTTTGAAACAAAGTTAGCATTAAGCCTGGTTAGGTTAGCTTTTCAAAAGAACCTTGTTTTATTCTCAGTTCTGCAACAGGTAACCTTTCTGTACTCTAAGGTCATCCATCAACGCACCATGATGTTTGCAGTGCAAACATCAGAGAGAGACCTTCGTACTCTGAATCATGTGTGACTTAGTCAGAAACAAAGGGATGAACTTACTGATGAGAAGGTAATAAGCATGAATGTTCTATGACTAACCATCTGTGTGTGTGTGTGTGTGTGTGTGTGTGTGTGTGTGGTTTATATGGTGGTACTGAATGTTGTTTATTATCTTGATGCATAATAAAGTGAAAAGTGTCTATTTTCTTCAATTGGCTGAGGCACAGGTGTCATTATAATTGCTGAGATTATCTGCATATTGGCTTTTAATGATGCATTTAAAAATAGTCATCCCATTTACTGATTTAGGCAAACAATTTATTTTTGCAAGTGAGAGGCAGCATCAGGGTTATTCCGAAGCAACCATTTATTTAAAATTTAACACTCCAGTCCTTATTACCACCTCCTACCCTCCCCAACCCAGGAGGGAATAATAGAATTCTGGTCATTTAGGCACTAAAGAAACCAAAACCAAAACCAAAAATGAAGAATAAGAGGAAGAGGAAGAAAAAGAAAAAGGAAGAGGAGAAAAAGGTTTCGTTATAAGAGAGTCATTTCATTTGGTCAAGAAAGAAGAAATAAAAGAAGCTGGTTTAAAAAGTTATATACCTGGTGCTACTTTCTCCTAACTGCTCATACATTTATTAGCCCTTAGGGCGTTTGGACTTCTGTTGTTGTTGTTGCTATTATTTAAGTCCTGTCAACAAAAACAGGACATCAAAGATAAAACAGGCATTCTACTGGATGTAAACACCAAATAAGATGAAAAAATTGCTGTGTTCCTTCCCTGTAGTAATTGGGGAATGTACCCATTGACTGTTCTGTAACTTAGGTTTTCTAGTAAGATTTGGGAGGAGAGAGGGCACAGCAACTACCTCAGGCTGTGGAGACTCCTTGTGACCTGGACGCAGCCTTGATACTCGAGGACATGGAGAGGGTACGGAATTCAGCTGTAAATCCAAATTTAAATGCAGTTATAGAAGAATGTAGACGGACAGCAATATAGAAACTATCACCTTTTCAAATTCCAGAATATGGTGGCACTTATATTGTAACCTTTGGGAATGGTTTGAAGAAGAAAATGCAAGGTGAAAATATATTTAAAGCTTCACTTAATAATAAACTTCTATTGCTCTAAAAGAAAGGATTTGTGCTTTGAAATCGTGCATCTTCTCTGTATGGATGAGCACTTACTGTTCTATACTATTTCATAAAATGCACTGTGTGATTCTTGTAGTCAGGCTTCTGCTCTGCTATTTGCATAAGTTTATTAATAAGGCTATCAGAATCTCTATGTTTTGCTTAATCAATATTTGTTGTATGCATTATGTTCATAGCATTCGTGTTCTACCACAGGCCATAAATTAGGATCCTTAGCTGGAGGTTGGCTTGTTTGTTGAGAATGATAATTGCCTCTTTTGTGTTGAGGGGAGACGTGGAGCAGAGGGGTTGGCCACAGGGGGTTATGGAGCCTGTGGCATTGTCACCAAGTTGCCCCTGTTATTCTAGATTTCCTTCCGGTCAGGATGATGACTGGGTTCCAGCTGGGTGACAGGATTTCTGAGTTCGAAGCTGAGAATGATCCAGAGGATAGCATTCTAGGGCAAAATGGAAACCAGTAACGGGGAGGATAATAAAACTTATGTAGCAACCCAGTGACCTTTTCAGAGGCTTCCCTACAAAAGGCATGACTATATGGGATGTTAGCTGTCAGAATGGACAGGTGTGGGTGGCGGACGTTGGCTCGTGCTGAGGCTGGAGTGGGAGATCTGTGCGTAAGTGTAGGCGCCGTCATGGGAAGACCGCATTCTTCGCTCCATATGCAGAGCGAGCCAGGCTTGCTGGCTTCCTGATACACACAATGGCAGAATAAATATGGACACCTGGCCTGTGGGCATGGGAGTAACTTTGTACGCTGGGGTTGTGTGGATAGGGAGCGGCTCTGAAAGTGCGGTAGAATCTGTGCTCCGTGTAGAATCTGGCACTCCTCAAGTGCCAGCTCTTCGGCATCCATTATGGAGCCGTGAGGACATCCCACTCCCATCCTCCACCATTTCCAACAACAGGACAAAATAATAAATGCACTTAACTATTTTCACCAAGCTAAAGGCATTTTGTTTTCTTCTTTTTCTTTTTTATTTTTTCAGTGTTCCAAGATTCATTTTTTTTAAAGATTTTATTGATTTATTTGAAAGAGAGAAACACAGTGAGAGAGGGAACACAAGCAGGGGGAGTGAGAGAGGGAGAAGCAGGCTTCCTGGTAAGCAGGGAGCCCGATGTGGGGCTCGATCCCGGGTCTCTGGGATCATGACCTGAGCCAAAGGCAGTCGCTTAACCAACTGAGCCACCCAGGCGCCCCCAAGATTCATTTTTATGCCCCACAACCGGTACTCCATGCAATACGTGCCCTCAATACCCACCACCAGGCTCTCCCATCCCCCCCACCCCCTCCCTCCAGGACCCTCAGTTGGTTTCTGAGTCCAAAGTCTCTCATGTTTCATTTCTATCCCAAATTACCCTACTTCCCATTTACTTTCCTTCTCCTACTGTCCTCTAGGTTACCACTTATGCACCACAAGTAAGTGAAACCATGTGATACCTGACTTTCTCTACTTGGCTTATTTCACTCAGCATAATCTCTTCCAGTCCAGTCCAAGTTGCTACAAAAGTTGGATATTCATCCTTTCTGATGGAGGCGTAGTATTCCATTGTATATATGGAACATATCTTCTTTATCCATTCATCTGTTGAAGGGCACCTTGGCTCTTTCCGCAGTTTGGCGATTGTGGCCATTGCTGCTATGAACATTGGGGTACATACATATGACCCTTCTTTTCACTACATCTGTATCTTTGGGGTAAATGCCCGGTAGTTTAACTGCAAGGTCATAGGGTAGCTCTATTTTTAATTTTTTAAGGAATCTCCACACTGTTTTCCAAAGCAGCTGCACCAGCTTGCATTCCCACCAACAATGTAAGAGAGTTCCCCTTTCTCCGCAGCCCCTCCAACACTTGTTCTTTCCTGACTTCTTCATTTTGGCCATTCTGACTGGTGTAAGGTGGCATCTCAGTGTGGTTTTGATTTGAATTTCCCTGATAGCTAGCTATGATGAATGTTTTTTCATGTGTCTGTTAACCATTTGTATACCTTCTACTATGGAGAAGTGACTCTTCATGTCTCTTGCTCATTATTTGATGTGTTCATCTTCTTTTTGGATGTTCAGTTTGAGTAGTTCTTTATAGATCTTGGATATCAGCCCTTTATCTGTAGTGTCATTTGCAAATTTCCTCTCCCATTCCGTGGGTTGCCTCTTTGTTTTGTTGACTATTTCCTTTGCTGTGCAGAAGCTTTTTATGTTGATGAAGTCCTAAAAGTTCATTTTCACTTTTGTCTACTTTGCCTTTGGAGACATGTCTTGAAAGAAGTTGCTGTAGCTGATGTCAAAGAGGTTACTGCCTATTTTCTTTTCCAAGATTTGGATGGATTCCTGCTTCACGTTGAGGTCTTTCATCCATTTCAAGTTTTCCTTTGTGTGTGGTGTAAGAGAATGGTCTGGTTTCATTCTTCTATATGTAGCTGTCCAATTTTCCCAGCACCATTTATTGAAGAGCCTGTCTTTTTTCCACTGCATATTTTTTCCTTCTTTGTCGAAGAGGATTTGACCATTGATTTTTGGGTCCATATCTGGACTCTCTACTCTGTTCCATTGGTCTATTTGCCTGTTTTTGTGCCAGTACCATGCTGTCTTGGTGATCACAGCTTTGTAATAAAGCCTGAAATCAGGTGATGTGATGAAGCCCCCAGCTTTTTTTTTTCTTCTTCAACAATTTCTTAGTGATTTGGGGTCTTTTTGGTTCCATATAAATTTTAGGATTGTTTGTTCCAAAGCTTTGAAGAATGTTGGTGGAATTTTGATCAGAATGGCATTGAAAGTATAGATTGCTCTGGACAGTGTAGACATTTTAATAATGTTTATTCTTACAATCCATGAGCATGGAATGCTTGCCCATCTTTTTATGTCTTCTTCAATTTCTTTCACGAGTGTTCTGTAGTTTCTTGAGTACAGATCTTTAACTTCTTTGGTTAGGTTTATTCCTAGGTATCTTACGGTTTTTGGTGCTATAGTAAACGGAATCGATTCTCTGATTTCCCTTTCTATATTTTCATTGTTAGTGTATAAGAATGCAACTGATTTCTGTGCATTGATTTTGTATCCTGCCACATTACTGGATTGTTGTATTAGTTGTAATAGTTTGGGGTAGAGTCTTTTGGGTTTTCCACATAGAGTATCATGTCATCTGCAAAGAGAGAGTTTGACTTCTTTGCCAATTTGAATACCTTTTATTTCTTTCTGTTGTCTGATTGCTGTTGCTAGGACTTCTAACATTATGTTAAGCAGTAGTGGTGAGAGTGGGCATCCTTGTCTTGTTCCTGAACACAGAGGGAAGGCTGTCAGTTTTTCCCCCATTGAGAATGATATTCACTGTGGGTTTTTTGTAGATAGATTTTATGAGATTGAGGAATGTTCCCACTATCCCTATACTTTGAAGAGTTTTAAGTAGGAATGGATGCTGTATTTTGTCAAATGCCTTTTCTGCATCAATTGAGAATCTTCTCTCTTCTCTTATTGATTTGTTGTATCACATTGATTGATTTGTGACTGTTAAACCACCCTTGCATCCCTGGGATAAATCCCACCTGGTCATGGTGGATAAAATTTTTAATGTATTGTTGGATCCTATTAGCTAGGATCTTGTTACGAATCTTGGTATCCATATTCATCAGGGATATTGGTCTGAAATTCTCCTTTTATAGGGTCTTTGTCTGGTTTGGGGATTAGAGTAATGTTGGAGTAATAGAAAGAATCTAGAAGTTTTCCTTCTGCTTCTATTTTCTGAAACAGCTTCAGGAGAATAAGTGCTATTTCTTTTTTGAATGTTTGGTAGAATTCCCAAGGGATCTGTCAGGTCCTAGGCTCTTGTTTTTGGGGAGGTTTTTGATCACTGCTTCAATCTCATTACTAGATATTGGTCTATTAAGTTTATCAATTTCTTCCTGTTTCAGTCTTGGAAGTTTGTAGATTTCCAGGAATGTATCCATATCTTCTAGGTTGGTAAACATAGTGGTATATAATTGTTGATAGTAATTTCTGATGATTATTTCTATTTCCTTGGTATTAGTCGTGAGCTCTCCCCTTTCATTCATAATTTTATTAATTTGGGTCTTCTCCCTTTTCTTTTGGATTAGTTTGGCCAATGGTTTATGGATCTTAGTAATTCTTTCAAAGAACCAGCTTTTAGTTTCATTGAAGTGTTCTACTGTATCTCTAGTTTCTGATTCATGATCTCTGCTCTAATCCTAATTATTTCCCGTTTTGTGTTGGGGTTTGGTTTAATTTGTTGTTGATTTTCCAGTTCTTTAAGGTGTAATGAGAGTTGATATATTTGGGATTTTTCCTTTTTTTTGAGTGAGTCTTGGATGGCTATGTATTTCTCCATTAAGACTGCCTTTCCTGTATCCCATAGGTTTTGGACTGATGTATCTTCATTCTCATTGGTTTCCATGAAATATTTCAGGTCTTCTTATTCCTGGTTGATCCACAAATTCTTGAGCAGGATTATCTTTAGCTTCCAAGTCTTTGATTTTCTTCTGAGCTTTTTGTTGTGGTTGTGAACAGTTTCACTGCATTGTGGTGAGAGAATATTCATGGAATAATCTTAATCTTTTGGTTTAGGTTGAGCCCTGATTTGTGACCTAGTATGTGGTCTATTCTGGAGAAAGTTCCATGTGCACTTGAGAAGAATGAGTATTCTGCTGTTTTAGGGTGGAATGTTCTGAATATATCTATGAGATCCATCTGGTCCAATGTGTCCTTCAAGGGTCTTGTTTCTTTGTTGATTTTCTGTTTAGATGATCTGTCCATTGCTGAGAGTGGTGTGTTAAGATCTCCTACAATTAATGTATTCGCATCAATATGACTCTTTAGTTTGTTTAACAGTTGGCTTATGTAGTTGGCTGCTCCCATGTTGGGGCCATAAATATTTACACTTGTTAGATCTTCTTGGTGTATGGACCCTTGATAATGATGTAGTGTTCTTCTATGTTTCTGACTACAGACTTTAGATTAAAATCTAATTTGTCTCATATGATAATCAGTACCCGACTTTCTTTTGAGGTCCATTGGCATAAAAGATGGTCCTCCATCCCCTCACTTTCAATCTGGAAGTGTCTTTAGATTCAAAATGTTTCTCTTATAAATAACATATGGGGGCGCCTGGGTGGCTCAGTTGGTTGAGCGACTGCCTTCAGCTCAGGTCATGATCCCGGAGACCCGGGATCGAGCCCCACATCGGGCTCCCTGCTCAGTGGGAAGCCTGCTTCTCCCTCTCTCACTCCCCCTGCTTGTGTTCCCTCTCTGGCTGTGTTTCTCTCTGTCAAATAAATAAAATCTTTAAAAGAAAAACAACAACATATGGACGGGTCTTGTTTTTTTATTCAGTGTGCAACCCTGTGCCTTTTTATTGGAGCATTTAGGCCATTCACATTGAGAGTGATTATTGATAGATGTGTTTTTATTGACATCATGTTGCCTGTGAAGTTCATGTTTCTATAGATTGCCTCTGTAAATTTCTGTTCTGTGTCACTCTTGGGTTCATTTCTTTTTTATAGAACCCCTCTTAATATTTCTTGTAGTGCTGGCTTGGTGGTTGCATAATATTTTAGACCTTGGTGGTCCTGGAAGCTCTTTATCTCCTCTTCCATTCTGAAAGTCAATTGTGCTAGGTACATTATCCTTGGTTGCATTTTTTTTTTAAGATTTTATTTATTTGACAGAGAGAAACACAACCAGAGAGGGAACACAAGCAGGGGGAGTGAGAGAGGGAGAAGCAGGCTTCCTGCTTAGCAGGGAGCCCAATGTGGGACTCGATCCTGGGTCTCTGGGATCATGACCTGAGCCAAAGGCAGTCGCTTAACCAACTGAGCCACTCAGGCACTCCCTTGGTTGCATGTTTTTAAATGTAATTTCCTGAATATGTCTTGCCAGCCCTTTCTGGCTTTCAAGAACAGTTTCTGTGGATAGGTCTAACGTTATTCTGATGACCCTCCCTCTGTACATAAGGGATTGCTTCCACCTAACTGCCCTTAAGACATATTCTGTGATTTTACGATTCATGAATTTCACAATTATATGCCAGGAGGGTTTTCTGTCCTCATTGATGTGGGGATGTCCTCTCCACATCTAGGACAGGAATACTTGTTTCATCCCCTAGATTAGGGAAATTTTCATCCATGATTTGTTCAACTATATCTTCTAGGCTTCTCTCTCTCTCAACTCCTTCTGGGAATACAATAAGTCTGATATTGGAGCATTTTCTGGCATCATTTATTTCCCTAATTCTGTTTTCATGAGATTTTAGCTGTTTGTTCCAAGACTTCTCTTGCTCCTCTTTCTTAATCCATCTGTCTTCTAAATCACTAATACGATCTTCCACTTCACTTACTCTAGATGCAAGAATATTTAAATTAGATTGCATCTCATTAATAGCTTTTCTAACCTTGGCTTTTACTTGTGTCATTAGAGCTTCTATCTTGAGGCTAATGTTCTTTTCCATGTTAGCCATTTCTTGGATGATTGCTACCCTGAATTCCATTTCTTTCATATTGTTTATGTTCATTTCCAGTAATTCTGTGACAGGGGTTGCAGTCTCTGGGTTTTTCCTCCTCCAAGTAATTTTTGGGAGGAGGGGTTGAGGGGATATATAACTGAATATATCAACCACTCTCCATGTGAATTGTTTGCTGGAATGTTTTGAAGCAATCAGAAGTCACCACCAAAAAGGAAGAAGAAAGATAAAAAAGAGAGAAGAAGAGAAATGAAGCAAGAGAAAAACCCGGCTAGACTGGGCCCCAAAGGTAGGATTTATATGGTAGAAAACTACAATAGAGTAAAGAAAAAGACCATCAAGAGTAAAAGAAAGTTGAAGAGATCAAAAAACTAAGCCCAACAGGAATGACCCTCAAGACCAGTATTACAAAGGCAAGAACAATTACACAGAAACACTGATAGAAGAATAGGATGGGAAGGTGAGTGCAAAACCTTGTTTTGAGCAAGGAAAGTATTTCAGATCCTCCTGGGTGTGTCTTGTTATTATTGTTAGTGGATTACAGTTTCTAAAGATATAGAGAGATTAAAACTGGTTTGTGTATAGGGGTAGTATTGAATAGGAATGGAGGATTACCTTGAAGCTTATAAGTATATGTATATTTAAAAAAAAGAATAAAGGAAAGAAGAGAGGAAAAAGAACAAAAACAGAGAAAACAAACAAACAAAGAAAAGAAGCAACAACAACAACAACAACAGAAAACACAGGTATGTGTTTGAAAAATTTCAAGGTAAAATGTTATTATGGAGTGTTGTATTATCATGTTGTAATAATAAGTGGGTTAAAAAATAAGAGAACAAAAACCATGAGAATGAATTTTAAAATGAAGTGAAAACTTTAAAAATAAAATGGAAAAAAGTTAAAAAGAAAATAAAGTGAAAAGCTGTATCTATAAAGCATACAGCTTTTGGGGTAGTACTAGGAGCTTAATATATTGCCTTTCCTCTGATGTTGGGGTTTTACAGCTTGGGTGTTGTCCTCTTGTTCTTCTGGCTTGCCTTCTGGGGTAGGGGTCTGCCCTGCTGTTTTTCTCCTTTCTACCTGGGCTGCATCTCTGTCCCCTTCCTGGGGGCTGGGGTCCATGGCAACCAGGTTTTCAGGCTTTTGTTCTGTGGAGGTTTTGTTCTTTTGCAGCTTTTTGCAGCTTTTCAGGAAGTCAGGCCAGAACAAGATGTCTGTGCCAGACCTCCTTCCCAGAGAGAGCCCTCAACTAGCAACCCTCTGGATGGTGTGGGGATCATAGCCTCTTCCTGTATCTTCCCCTTTTGCTGCTTGTCTCAACTGGGGGCACCTGCAGCCGCTTGTCATATTGGCGCCCAAGGTCCCCCCGCTTGTTGTTTCACTCCTGTGCCATGGAAACCAGAACTAATTTTGGGTCGTGCAACCCTGTCTGTGCCCAGAGAGTCTGTGGTGCACATCCATGCAGGAGGTACTGTAATCCCACAGCCCCACACGTCGTGGCCAAGTCTGCAAAATCGCTTCTCCTGGGGGCTGCATGCCTCTTTGTCGATGCTCTTTGTCCCCTGTAGAGATCCAGAAGTGTGAAATATTACATTTCAGGATGACTTCATGGGTGCTCACAGTGTTCTTGTAGTGTTTTTTGGAGGAATTCAGCTCCCTTCAGGGGACCCCCCGAAATGGAATCACCCAGTTTTCTGCCATCTTGCCACAATCTCCCTAAAGGCATTTTTTGAACAAACAGAGATCTAACAATGCTTTGAGCTTTGACCTTCATTTTTTAATGGTTAAAAAGATATTATTTTAATTTTTAAATTATAACCCCAATGTTCTTTATTTATCTTTTTTAATTTTTAAAAAAATTTAAAAAAATTTAAATTAATATATAATGTAATATTTGTTTCAAGGGTACAAGTCTGTAATTCATCATACATAGTACACAGTGCTCACCACAATATGTACCCTCCCCAGTGTCCATCACCCAACAACCTCCCTCCCAAACCCTTCCTGTCCAGAAACTCTGTTTATTTCCTGAGATTAAGAGACTCTTATGGTTTGTCTCTCTTTCTCCCTCTCTGGTTTCATCCCATTTTATTTTTTAATGCTAAGTGAAATAATCAATCAAAGAAAGACAATTATCATATGATCTTGCTGCTATGTGGAATTTGAGAGACAAGGCAAAGGATCATAGGGAAAGAGAGGGAAAAAATTGACATTCATTTCCATCCAGAAGGGTCTCTCTTTGTGTTCTCTCCAAGAACAAGTCATAAAGGAGACACTGCTGTTGGCCTTTGGCTGTTTCTTGGCAACTAGAGTCAGGAGAAGCATCTAAATTTCCAGGGATCTAAAAATGAGAGGGTTGACAGAATGAGTTCCTGGGCAAGTAGGTATCTGCATAATTCAGAATGTCACATTTTATAAGGTAGAAGAAAGAACAACTACATTGATCAGATTTGGGGAAATTTCCTATAAAACAAACTCTAAGTATTCCAAAAGATATTCTGGTAAGGTATTCACTAACAAGAGGGAATGAAAGAACACAACAAAAGAAAAGGGAGAAATAGCACAGGATTATTTGAAGTCAGAAAAAAAAAGTTATGAGAGCCTCTCTTTGGACAGGTACAAAAATCATGCTCACATTTTATATACACACAAGAATGTTTGAGATCCCTTTTAACTGTTAATGCGGGACATTTGTTATTATTCAGTCATTTCATTGACCCATTTGTGGCACTGAAAGCAGGCTTACCAACTGACAAATACCTATTTTCATAACAAAGTGCTAATAAAATGTGAACTAAAATACTGGACTGAAACTTTGCAGATGTCTGAGCAATTTGAGATTAAGGCAAAAAATTGACTTCATCTCTACAAAGCAAGGTGCAGGTTGGAGAGCAAATGAAATACCAGATAAGAGTTATTTACTCTCATCCAAAAGAATATAAGTCTTTATTTTTTCCAGAATAGCCTCATATGAATAATCATTACAGAAAAAAAAATCCCCCCAATAATTGTTTTAAAGCACAAAGCCAAGATTTCAAGATTTTTATAGAATAGCATATGGCAAAGTGAATGTATTGTTTCTAAGGGAAAATTTGTTCTTAGTATTTCTCAGGAAATTTATGTTTCTCAGATTTCCAGCTTCTGAAAAAAAATCAAGAAATGAGAAAAATGAAAAAAAAGTATAACTCCAACATTTGTTGTTTCCTGCCTTGTTAATTTTTGCCATTCTGACTGGTGTAAGGTGATATCTCAATGTGGTTTTGGTTTGAATTTCCCTAATGGCTAATTATGATGAATGTTTTTTCATGTATCTGATAATCATTTGTACGTCTTCTTTGGAGAATTGTCTGTTCATGTCTTCTGCCCATTTTTTGACATGAGTATCTGTTTTTTGGGTGTTGAGTTTTAGCCAGACTGTGCAAAGAGCCAAGATGCTCTTCAACAGACAAATGGATAAAGAAGATGTGGTCCATATATCCAATGGAATATTATTCAGCCATCAGAAAGGATGAATACCAAACTTTTGTATCAACATGGATGGGATTGGAGGAGATTATGATGAATAAAGTAAGTCAAGCAGAGAAAGTCAATTATTGTATAGTTTCACATACTTGTGGAACATAAGAAATAACAGGGAGGACATTAGGAGAAGGAAAGGATAAGTGAAGGGGGGTGGATTGGAGGGGGAGATGAACCATGAAAGACAGTGGACTCTGAGAAACAAACTGAGAGTTTTATAGGGGAAGGGGGTGGGGAGGATGGGTGACCCTGGTGGTGGGTGTTAAGGAGGGCATATTTCGTAGAGCATTAGGTGTTGTACATAAACAACAAATCTTGGAACATTGTATCAAAAACTAATGATAGGGGCACCTGGGTGGCTCAGAGGGTTAAGCCTCTGCCTTTGGCTCAGGTCATGATCTCAGAGTCCTGGGATCAAGTCCCACATCAGGCTCTCTGCCCGGCGGGGAGTCTGCTTCTCCCTCTCTCTCTGCCTGCCTCTGCCTATTTGTGATCTCTCTCTCTGTCAAATAAATAAATAAAATCTTAAAAACAACAACAACAACAACACCGTTTAAAAAAAAACAAAAAAACCCCTAATGATATATGTTATGGTGATTAAAAACAATAAAATTCTTTTAAAAAGTACCATAACTCCCCTTAGGGAATTAAAAGTTAATAATCAACACAGTAACATTCTAAGAAATAAGTATTGAAAGTGAGTCCTGAAAGTGACAATTTCAACTTCTGATTCTGTGTAGTGCTGCTGACTTTGCTAGCGGATCCAGATGTACAATTATTCAAATGGCACTCAGGTTTGCTGATGTTTTCATGTTAGAATATTCAGTATAGGTATTTGTTTTTTAATAGAAGATATGCAAAGAACAGATAGGACTGATGAGTGATACTGTTATGTAAAATCAGCCACTGATCTAAAATATGAATTAGTCAGAGTAATATCAATTCCAATGACAAAACCAAAATCAAAGCAAGTAGACAAAAAGTATTTTCATCTTTAAAAAGAAATAAATAAAACAAAGGAGAAGCATTCTGTTTTGTTTTTTTTTGGAATATTTCTGATGAAACAAAGACAAAACTATCAGAATGATTAGTTTTTTGTTCTAAGATTTCATTTGAAGAATAACTTTTAAATATTAAATATCTGTGGTATTATGTTTCAGTTTTTAAATTTTTTTAGATTTATTTACTTATTTCGGAGAGAGAGTGAGAATATGCGTGCTCAAGCCCACAAGATAGGGGTAGGGACAGAAGGACAGAGAGGATCTCAAGCAGACTCCCTGCTGAGTGCAGAGTGTGACATTGGGGCTGGATCTCATGACCCTGAGATCATGAACTGAGCCAAATCAAGAGCTTAACTGACTGAGCCACCCAGGTGCCCCCACATGTTTTTTATTGACATTTATTTTGTGTAAATATTATTTTATTTTTATATTTTCTATTGTTAAATGTTCGAATAGAGATTTTATATATTGAAATATATAATATTGTCTCTGTAATAATTAATGATTTATTTATCTATCTTTTTAATAGAAAACCTCTAAAACTTTTAGCTTCAGAAAAAATATTCACTGTTGTTATTATAGCTACAAATTATTATTTCTGTCATTTCCAGACTTGTTAATTTTAGCCATTCTGACTGGTATGAGGTGTTATCTCCTTGTGGTTTTGATTTGTATTTCCCTGATGCCAAGTGATGTTGAGTATTTTTTCATTATCTGTTGGCCATTTGTATGTCTTCTTTGGAGAAATGTCTATTCATGTCTTCCCATTTCTTGACCTGGATTATTTGTTCTTTCATTGTTGAGTTTGGTCAGTTATTCATAGATCTTGGATGCTAGCCCTTTTTATCTGACAAGACATTTGAAAATATCTTCTCTTATTCTGTATGTTGCCTTTCAACTTTGTTGACTGTTTCCTTTGCTGTGCAGAAGCTTTTTCTCTTGATAAAGTTCCAACAGTTCATTTTTGCTTTTGGTTCCCTTGTCCTTGGAGACATGTCTTGCAAGAAGTTGCTGCAGTTGAAGTCACAGAGGTTGTTGCCTGTGTTCTCCTCTAGGATTTTGATGGATTCCTTCCTCACATTTAGGTATTTAATTTACTTTGAGTCTGTTTTTCATGTTTTGGCATATGGTGTAAGGAAATGGTCTGGTTTCATTCTTCTGCTTGTGGCTGTCCCAATTTCCCAACACCATTTGTTGAAGAGACTGTCTTTTTTCCCTTGGACATTCTTTCCTGCTTTGTTGACAATTAACTAACCATAGAGATGATGGTTCATCTCTGGGTTTTCTATTCTCTTCCTTTGATCTATGTGTTTGTGTGTGTGCCAGTACCATACTGTCTTGGTGATATCTTGAAGTCTGGAATTGTGGCGCCACCAGCTTTGGTTTTTTCTTTCAACATTCCTCTGGCTATTTGGGGTCTCTTCTGGTTCCATACAAATTTTAAGATTATTTGATATCCATTTCTTTGAAAAAAGTTGGTGGTATTTTGATAAGGATTGCTTTGAATATATAGATTGCTCTGGGTAGCATTGACATTTTAACAACATTTGTTCTTCTCATCCATGAACATGAAATGTTTTTCTATTTATTTGTGTTTTCCCAATTTCTTTCATGAATATTCTATAGTTTTCTGAGTACAGATGCTTTTCATCTTTGGTTAGATTTACTCCTTGGTATCTTATGGGTGCAATTATAAATAGGATTGGCTCCTTAATTTCTCTTTCTTCTGTCTTGTTGGTGTATAGAAATGTAACTGATTTCTGTGGATTGATTTTTTATCTTGCCCCTTTGATTAATTCCTGTATGAGTTCTAGCAATTTTGGGGTGGAGTCTTTGGGTTTTCTACATAGAGTATCATGTCATTTGTGAGGAGTTAGAGTTCAACTTCTCCTTTGGAGATTTGGATGCCTTTTATTTCTTCTTGTTGTCTGATTTCTGAGGCTGGTCTTCTAGTACTATGTTGAATAGCAGTGGTGATAATGGTCATCCTTTCCATGTTCCTGACCTTAGGGGGAAAGCTTTCAGTTTTTCCCCATTGTGGATGATATTAGCTGTGGGCTTTTCTTAGATGGCTTTTATGATATTGAGTTATGTTCCCTCTATTCCTACACTGTGAAGAGTTTTAATCAAGAAAAGATGTTGCACTTTGTCAAATGCTTTTTCTGCATCTATTGAAAGGATTATATGGTTTTTGTCCTTTCTTTTATTAAAGTAGTGAATCACATTGATTGATTTGCAGATGTTGAACCACTCTTGAAGCCCAGGATTAAATCCCACTTGGTTGTGGTAAATAATCCTTTTAAAGTACTGTTGGATCCTATTGGCTAGTATTTTGGTGAGAATTTTGGTATCCATGTTCATCAATGATATTGGTCTGTAATTCCCCCTTTTGATGGGGTCTTTGGTTTTTGGGATCAAGGTAATGCTGGCCTCATAGAAAGAGTTTGAAAATTTTTCTTTCATTTCTATGTTTAACACTCAGTCTTCTGCTAAAGGAGAATTTATTCTGGGATCCAGGTAAGATAATAACTTAGTTAAATAACAATTTATAATTTATTGAATTAAACAATGAAGCAAATTTTATGCATACTCACCAGATTGCCACACACTTGCACATTCTGTTTATTTATTTGTTCTTTCATTAGGCACTGGTTCAGGCTCAGGACAAAGGACTGAACCAAAGAGAAACAGTTCTTGCCTGGGAAGGGAGAACTGACAATGAAAATAAACAAGCACACCTGAACCATCATTACAGCTGTGTCTGGCAAGTGCATTGGTGAAATGTTAAGTTTTTGCCATTTCCTGTCTGTCCATGTTTGATGGTAAGTATGTGGGGTCAGAGGAGGGTCTGAGACTATACTTCACATGGAAATATGCTTTATGGATCCAAATTGCATTTCTCAGGCTACTAAACCCACATGCACATGAGTGTGCTCAGAGTGGAAACTGGAATTTGTCTGTGGAACAAACTGATCTTCCTTATAGTTGGGATAGACCTGGTGAATTGTTCCAAAAGGCTCTTTCTTCTTCTCCTTCCATTTTCTTTGCCAGCTCCCCTTTTTCTCCTCCTCATACTTCCTTCCCTCACTCTTTGATGTTCCTTTTTCTTCACACTTCATTATAGTTAATTTCATTCACTGGCTTCCTGTTATGATGTCCTGGGCATCACATTATGCAATAAGTAGGAATCTACCAATTCTTAGTTGGTCTCCCTCTAATTTTAGGTAAAAAGTGTGTGATGATTCTATAATTTCCAGGGGCCCCATACACATATCTCTTCATATTAAATTCTCAATTCCAGTTTCACTAGGTACATCTTCTGATTTAATCATATTTTCAGGATATTAACTGATCATCTTTTAAATCCCTCTTATCTTTCCTTTATTTAGCTTTCAATTTTCAATCAATCAAGTGGTATATGAGCCCGAAGAAATGCTGGCAGTTGCCATTTTTAGAGTCCCTGTCGATATCACTTTGTTCACCTGTCGCTGTGTTTGGGGCCATAACACACTGGCTTATCACTATTCATTGAGATGATGCCTCTAATAAAACTATTTATAGGTCTCTTAGTTTAGAGAATTATTAAAATCTACTGCAGTAGTTTAACCAGGTTTCCAAGTTATATGAAAGGTCATTAACTCAAACTTGCTTTGAGCTTGAGTTATAATTTTCCCAAGCATAATGCAGTGCACTGCAAAATATGGCTACCTGTTTCTCTAGTCTTTGTATGAGGACTCCATTGTAATGTGATCTTCCTAATCCTTCCCACAATAGGTGATCTGTTTCTCTATTCCCTTGAATCTAGGTTCAGCTTACAAACTCTTTTGGCCAAGGGAATGCAACAGAAGTGATGCCATGAAGCTCTAAGAGTCTTTGAAATATCCATTTTTGCCCTCTTGGGATCTCGCTGCCATGTGAGAAATCCCAGCGAAGGCTGCTTGAGGGGGCATGGAGAAGAGAAGCGCCTACCTCCACAGCCCCAGCGCACTGTCAGTGTGTGAGCGAAGCTACCTGCTCTGAGCCTGCCTGCAGCAGGACTACCAAGAGACTCCAAGTGCCTGAGAAACCTGCCAGTGCCCACTCAGCTGTACCCAAATTACCAGCAGAAGATTTAGGAGGGAATACAGAGTCATTGTTTTAGAAATTAAGTTTTGGGGTGGTTGGTGCATAGCAAGAACTAATGAACACAGACTTTAGTACCTCAACGTAGGATGCTCCTGTACCAATCACTGAGATTTGGCTTTAGCGATAGCCAAGGTGAACACCAAAGAGTAGAAAGACAGTGAGGAAATTGTTAACCAGAACAGAAAAAAATAAGGAGCAAACTATTATGGAGGCTGAAAAATCTGTGAGAAAATTGTGACTGAAGGCTAGAAATGGGCAACACATGAAATTTAGTTGTAGAAGAACTTAGATGGTAGAGAAGGTCCCTAACAAAACATGCAGACATGGCTAAGCAACTCTCTGGGAAGAAGGTTGAAAAACCAGTTAGGCTCTTCTAGCTGCATGTGGTCTGTTAGATGCATAAGAGACACAAATCAAAAAAGGAACTTTTCAGCTTAGAAGTAAAACTTAGAGGGAGTATAGTGTATCTGACACTTGCTAGATTGGAGAGTTAAGCTGCTTTTCATCCCCAGTTTGCCTAGTTTACAGATGATTATACCTGTAAAATAAGATCTCTGAGAAGGATCAAGTTAAGGGTGTGGATGTAAGACCCTTACATACAATAATGGTTCTGAAATTTTAGTATCCCTCAAGATTATCCCAAAGGCTTGTTAAAACACAAGGTCTTCCTAAGAGATTCTGATTAAGTTGTTTCAGAGTGGGGTCTAAGAATTTCATTTCTAGCAAGTTCTCAGGTGCTGCTGCTGGTCTGAAGACCACAGTCTGCAAAGCACCACCCTAGCTAGGTTTGAGTCTGTGGCAAGTAGACCTGCAAAGCTAGACAAAATGCCTTGTAAGAATCTTTTTTTTTTTTTTTGATTTATTTATTTTAGAAAGAGAGATGGCTGGGTCAGGAGGGGCAAAGGGAGATGAAGAGAGAGAATCTCAAGCAGATTCCCTGCTGTGTGGAACCTGATGCAGGGTTTGATGTCATGATGCTGGAATCATGACCTGAGTGGAAATCAAAAGTCAAAAGCTCAAACGCTCAACTGAATGGGCCACCCCGGTGCTCCTGGCTTGTAAGAATCTTAAATGTGCTTCTGCAATAGCCTGACATGCCTAGAATTGGCATCAGTCTCGCAAAGAGTTATGGATGATGGCTTTGGGGCATGGAGCCAACCCAATAAGTTGCAAATGGAATTTAGAAAAATATAAAAAAAAGCCCTTATTGCTTGAACAAAAATGGCCAAAAATATTTAAAACTGAAAAGGCATCTCTGGACTCCCAATTTTCCATGGGCAGGAAGCTGAGAAAAATCTTTGCAACCGCAAACATATATTATAAGTATTTTTAAAATAAGAATGATATCTCACGGGCTCATGGGTGTCTCAGTTGGTTAAGTGTCCCCTTTCAGCTCAGGTCATGATCCCAGAGTCCTGGGATCAAGCTGCATGTCTGGCACTCTTTTCAATGGGGAGCCTGTTTCTTCCTCTCCCACTACCTGCCACTCCCCCTATTTGTGCTTGGTCTGTATATCTGTCAAATAAATAAATAAAATCTTTAAAAAAGAAGAACAATATCTCAGAGGCTACAGCCAAAGAATGTAGTGGAAAGATGAATAAGGGGGTCACTCCGAAGAAATAGAACTGGGAACATTCAAGGAAAATTCCCCACTTCTCTGGCCAGAGTCTGGGCTGTGCTTTGGAATTTCTATAGGTTAATGCAGCTTTGAGCTTCTCTTCCTCCCCAGTTTGAATGGGAATGCCTGGTATAGTTTTCCTCTCGCTGACTCCTTCCACACTTGGAGAGCTGATAACATGTCTTTCTGTTGAACAGGCTCTAGGTCAAGATGGACTGTATCTGAGGAACTGCTCCTGAGGAGCTTCATCCATATCCAATCCTGAGGCAGGGCAAAGATTCTCAACTCAAGTTGAAATCTATAATTGGGATGGGACTCTGGGATGATATAAATATTTTGCAGGCAGAAGTAACATAAATAATTTAGGACAGATGGTAGACTGCAGTAAATTGCAGTATGGCCAGAAGTTCCTGTGATCCCTACCTACCACCTCCCATGCAAGACAAAGTCTGTTTCTCTGCCTGCTTGTCTATGAGCATAGCTTGTGACTTGCTTGGACCAATAGAATACAGGAGATGGAATGTTGAGAGCCTTCCAAATTGAGATACCTCCAGAGGTCATGTCCTTCTTTTTGTTTTCTTGGAATACAGATGCCATGAGAGGAAGCCTGATCTGGCCACGGACAAGGTTCAGGAGAAAATCTAGACAATTTAAATTACATTTGAAGACTAGAAAAACATTACCCATTTTATGCTGCCGTAGAACCAACTATCTCCTGCTGTGATTTAGATGATATAAATTAAATTTTGAGACAGTTTGGCGCTTAGTTACAGATAGACTGATATACACTAAGTCTATGTGCATTATAAACAAAAGATACAGAATTTTTAAGGTCAGAATAACTCCTGTTATACATCATTTTTTCTTGAGAATAGAGCATATATTCTAAAAGCCAACAGAATTTCAAAAAAAATACATAAATTGACCATCCCCAGAAGAGAGACAGTATGTTGTGAATGGTGTCATGTAAGCATAGTATTAATGTCCATATTTGACTATACTTCTAACGTGGCTTAAATGTATAGCAAAAAAAAAAGAGGTACCTTTCTATTTTTATTTATAAGTATTTATGTCAACAAGTGTTTATTGACAACCTACTATGTACAAGATCCTGCACTAGGTGTTGTGGATAAGGGAGTAAACAAAACAAGCCAAAACATTGTCCTGAAGGAGCTTAGAATGATGCTTCAGGAGAAAGGCAATGAATAATATAATAAGTAAAATAAAGAGTCTGTTGGAAAACAGTAAGTGCTAGGGAGGAAATAAAAAATAAAGAAAGTAGAAGGTAAGTGTTTAGGTGATAGTGGTTAAAATTTAGTCCTCACTTTCAGGAAGGCCCCATTCAGAAGTTGAATTTTTTATGTAAATACCTAGAAGGAAATGCTAGAGGGCATGAGGATATCAAGGGGAACACAGCGTATACATGCCTTGCATGGAAACATATGTGGAGTCTTGGAGGAATGGCACCAGGCAGGTTGAACAAGGACAGTTGAGGTCAGAAAGATAATGGGAGTGTGGTTGACCTTGAGACCATAGTCAGGATTTAGGCTTTTGCTCTAAATGAGAGGGAAAGCCACTGCAGAATTCTGAAAATAGGAGTTACATGATCTGACTTAGATTTTTCAGATGACCTAAGACTGTTGTGATGAGACTAGACTGAGGAGCCAGATGGAATAAGCCAGGTGAGTGATACTGAAGAAGTGGTACCAAGAGGTCGGGTTCAGGATACAGTATACAGTCAGATCCTGCGGGATTTGCTGATTGATGCAAAGCGAACGTGGGAGAATGAGAAGACCCAAGGATGATTCCAAGGTTTTTGTTCTAACCAACTGAAATCTGTGATTGTTATTAACTGAGCTAAGGAACAGATATAAATCTAAGTTTAAGGAACACATGTTAAGTCTGAGGTGGCTAACAGATAGCAAGCCCAGCAACTGGAGATGCCAAGCAGACAGTAATCCACCTCTGGATCTTGGGAGAGATGTCTGATCTGGAGATAAATATTTGAGAGTTGTTGGCTGTATTGGCTCATTAGGGCTTCCTCAGTAAAGTACCAGTCCAGGTGGGCTAGAAATAGAAATTTGTTTCTCACAATTCTGGATGCTGGAAGTCTAAGATCAAGACTTCTTGATCTGTTGACTCTCATGACCTCAGTTTAACTTAATTACCTCTTTAAAGACCATATCTCCAACTAAGGCCACTTTCTCTAGTACCAGAAGTTGGGACTTCAAAATATGAATTGGCGGGGGTGGTTGGGAGCACAGTTAGCCCGTGACATTAGCATGTGTGATATTTAAAACCTGACTGGATAAGATCATCTAGGATGGGTTTAGATAGAAAATAGCAATGGAATGGCTGGCTCAGTCGGTTAAGTGTCTGACTCTTGATTTCAGCTCAGGTCATGATCTCAGTGTTGTGGGATTACACTATGCATTGGGCTCAGTGCTTACTGTAGAGTCTCCTTGAGATTCTCTTCCTTTCCCTCTCTATTTCACTCTGCCCCTCTTCCCTCTCCCTGTGCTCTCTCTCTTTTGATAATCAATCAATCAAAATAAATATCCAAAAAATAAAAGAAAATAGCAAAGAAATAAAGACAAGTCTTGAAACCCCATACTATGTGAAGGCTGTAGAAATGAGGATATACCAGAAAAGGAGATTGAAAATGAGAGACCAGAGATGTAGGAAGAAATTTGGGGAGGTGGGGTGTCCTGAAAGGCAAGTAGACAAAGGTTCAAGGAGGAGAGAGTGATCGACTTTGCCAATTGCTCTCGAGAGACAAATGAGCTGCCTTCAAAGCACAAGACTACTAGTAACAATAACAACAAATAACAATGCCAAAATTCAAAAGTAGTAGCTTTTATTGAGTGCTTACCATGTGGTAGGAGCTTGACTACCTCATTTTTTTTTTTTAAGATTTTATTTATTTATTTGACAGAGAGAAACACAGCGAGAGAGGGAACACAAGCAGGGGGAGTGAGAGAGGGAGAAGCAGGCTTCTTGCTGAGCAGGGAGCCCGATATGCAGCTCGATCCCAGGTCTCCAGGATCATGACCTAAGCCGAAGGCAGTCGCTTAACCAACTGAGCCACCCAGGCGCCCCATCATTTTTTTCTTCTAATCATCTCTGTGAGATGAGTATTAGAATTATTCTGCAGTTTACAGATAATGAAACTATATTTCAGAGAGATTAAACAGTCCACCCGATCAGGAACAGGTACATAATTTGCAGAGCTCGGTGCAAAATGAAAAGGTGGGGTCCATTGTTCAAAAATAATTAAGAATTCCAACTTGGTGACAGCAGAGTACTGGGTCTGGGCAGGGAACCCACATCCATGAAGTTGGGCCAGTGCATGGTCAGTATTGGAGTCTGCCCTTGGAGCCACAACTGTCCAAGTCTAATCTAACCATAGGCGTATTAAAATGATCCTTTACTAAAAATGTAAAGTGTCCTGTAGTTTGCCAATAGTTTCACTTAACAGCATCAAGAGATATTTCTGAGGACTCTTGTCATTCTTGACACCCCAAAACACATTCCAAGTATTGCTTAAGTCATCCCTGCAGGGAGTAGGGAGAAGAAGCTAGGAAAGTTGCGTGGTGGGAAATCTTCCTTTGAGAATGAATTAAGAACTCTGCGACTTCCAGCTGTGACCATGAAATCCATGTTTCCATGCCTGAAATGAGAATGTGAGAAAAGTCAGCTTGCATTGAAGCTTGATACTTATTTGAGTTGACACTGTCTGCCACTGGTGCTAATTTTAAGCTCTTTTTGAGTGTTTATTGCCAGCCCTCCTTTGGAGACTCACATAGACATTACACCTGTGAAAGCATTTGTTGACTGACATAAAACTCAGCATTAAGACCGGCGGAACTATACACTCCTTTTTCACACCCGCCTCTATTTAGCCTCATTTTCGGGAAATATCAATTTTTTTCTTACTTTTTTTTTGGGGGGGTCAGTCTTCATGGGAGCACCACTGTGCCACTGTGACAGCATTTTAAATTAGTTTCACCACAGTCATCAGATTTGTGATTATCTCTGCTTCTTGAACACCTGGTCTGACTTTAGAAATTATTTGCCATCTGGTCAAATACTGAGTAATTATAACAATTTAATGGCAGGATAAAACACTGTTAAGAGACTTGATAGTCTTGTCAAAGAGCTAGGTAGCATTAAATTAAGCTCTGCCATCAACTGAATAAATGCGTTCCCTTTACTGACGTTAATGATACTACTTTTAAGGACATCCTTGAGGTTTCCTTGGTATTAGTCTCTGCAGACATTATATCGGTCAGAGCCTTGAGGGTCACATGCATTCAGCAATTTGCATCGCATATGAAAACAGAAGTGATGTGTAGCTTCTGTCAGGCAGACACACACGGAAGACTACACTCCACATTCGATCCATCACTTGTCATTAAGATCATATACTTGCCTGGAATCCTGAAGCCCTTTCAGTGTGGAACATGCAGGAGTAGGGGCCTTGTTCATACACAGCATTTGGCTGTGACGAGTGTCTTCTGGGAATGTACTGGAAGGGAGGGTGCATTTTAACGTCATCATGCACTTTGAGATCGGAGGCCGGTTGTTTGGATGATTCCATAGGAGAGGTGTCTGAATGCTTAAGAACATATAATCTGGAGCCACACGTTCTGGTGTGGACCCTGTTTTGCCACTTCCTACTTCTGAGTTCCTGGTCAAGATACTGTTTTAATCTGTTCTGTTATCCATAAGGCAGGGTTGATGATAGGAGTTACTTGATAAGGTTATGATAAAGTTTGCACACAATAGTATTATTAAGTGTTTAGTGCTAGGCATATAAGAAGTGCTATGCAGGTATTATTAAATAAATATGACTATAAGAAACCATACATATGTAAAATAAAAGCTAATAGCCATTCCTATTAATAGCTGGATGAGATTGAGTAAGACTTAGCTAGGTGAAATGGCTCTAGGTCTAGGGTCACTTGGCAGGCTCAGTTGGTAGAGTATGCAACTCTTGATCTCAGGGTTGTGAGTTTAAGCCCAAATTGAGTGTGGAGTATACTCAAAATTTAAAAAAAAAAAAAAAAGCTCTAGGTCTAAAATGAGAGAAAGCCATGCATCCCATGTGTCCTTAAGCCCTCTCTGGTCTTCTGAAGGTCAGCCTTTTCTTTAATATTCCAATGGATATCCACAATATTTTCATCCTATATATGATAACTAGGCATTCATATAGAACAGCTGTGCCCAATAATTGCTTGCTGATGCCTGCCTCTACAGCCTCCCTAGGCTGTGATTTCAGCTTTGGTTTTCAATGCTGTGTTTCCTTCTTCCTCAGTTTACTCACTTGGCAGACATCCATGGAGCACGAGACCATGATGCATGGTAGGTACAGAGGCGAACAATATAGAGAAAAACAGATAAAAGGCAACTTCAGGTAATGACAGGAGGTATAATGACATAAGACAGGACATGCAATGAGCTGGCGTGGACTTTTCAAATAGTGTGGTTCAGAGAAGCTGTTGAGAAGGTGACATTTGAGGGGAAACCGGCTTGTTAAAAGGGGCAGGAAACAGAAGACCCCTGAGCAGAGGACCCTGTCCTGGATTTGAGGAGCTGTGAGGAGGCCAGAAACGGGAGCACCTGGTGAGGGGTGTGGGGCGGAGAGGAAGTCAGGAATGCTGGCTTTCTCTGCCCTGCTCTCTGGGAGGCTGCACATTCACCTCCTTGCTTCTTTCCCCCTCCCTCAGCATCTCTATCCCAGGGCTACGGTGGTAGTGGGTTCTTGTCAAAGGTCTGGAAAATGCCAGATGGAGCCCGAGAAGGCCAGAGAAAGAACTTACAACGGAAACCTGACGCTACTGCTCTGGAAAGTTCTTCACTCGTCCTCAGCCAGCATTCCTCCCTGGCTCTCTCTTCTCCACGGGGCCTGGTCCCCCTCATGTTACTGACTCACCTCCTCCTCTTCTTTTATCTCTCCATCAGTTGGTGCCTTATAAACACTCATGTTCTGCACCTACTTTGTATGTCTAAAAATATATGTTGTCCACTTGCAAAAACATGAAAATCTAATGGAGGCTTTGAAATTATAATTTTTAAAATTCTTAAATATATCCAAGACCAAGTTCTTCTAACCCATTCTGATAAACAGAATAGAAGACTTCATTTCCCCACTTTTACGATAGACATCAAGGAACATGCTCTTTTTGTTTGCTTGTTTTCCTCTTGGATCTCTAGTTGAAGCTAGATGTATAAAGACTACTCCAGTCATGATCTCATGCATAGTTCAATTAAATAAACCTTTATCTTTAAAATTTTCCTCCAGTAAGTCTTTGCAACAATTAAGCTCCTCACGGGGCGCCTGGGTGGCTCAGTTGGTTGAGCAACTTCCTTCGGCTCAGGTCATGATCCCAGAGTCCCGGAATCAAGTCCCACATCGGGCTCCCTGCTCTGTGGGGAGTCTGCGTCTTCCTCTGATCTTCTCCCCTCTCATGTTCTCCCTTCTCTCCCCTCTCTCTAAGGTAAATAAATAAAATCTTAAAAACAAACAAACAAACAAAAAACAATTAGGCTGCTCTCTAGATGCTAAAGCTTCCCACTATAAAAGATCTCTCTTCCTTTCCATTCCTTCCTTCTCAGAAGAAACACCTCCCTTCTCTCCTCTTCCCGTGCTCACATTCTGCCTCTAGAAGCAAGCAGCTTGGCACCCTCACAGAGAATCATGTGAAAGAGATACTAGCCTCCTACTTGTGGCACAGAACACGAGGAGTCGGGACTGTGTGTGGGTTCCTCACAGCTTTCAGGGCTCATCCTTCCTGACTTGAGCTACAAAGACAGCATTTGCTGTGATCAGAGGCTGCATGTGAAGGCCACATTTTTAGGAGGTAGGCGATGTAGCTGGGACGAAAGGGCCCAAGCCCTCTCTTTTGCATTTCAGTTTGCATGAGAAGCTTGAGGTCAGTGAGCTATGCACAAAATGTTGTTCGCTGGGACCAGGTGCGGCCCCCTGACTGCACTCGTGGAGACCAACCTGGAGGACAGACATCCTGATCTCAGCTGTGCAAACTCTACTGAAGGGAATTTCCGCAGGACAGTGGTCCCTTTGTCAGGAGCTTTGCAAGAACAAACGCGAGCCCACAGAAATGTATCCCTGACCTAAAGCTTCAGCGTGTCCTCCTGGGAGCTGGCGAACAGCCCTCTCGCTCTGCACATCTCCATGTGAGGTATTGACATTTCATATTGGAGTCTAGCTGCCAGGAACTCTTGTGAACACATAATTATATATGTATTATGTGTAAACCGAAAGTCCATTATTTCAGGAAGCTGCAAGCCTGAAAATGTATTTTAAGTAACTCTTACTAACAAGCCCTGTCATTGTAGGTGCCTTTTTGAGAAGGTTAACGGCTGTCAGGATGAATTATACCCATCCCGGAGCTGGCCTGACTTTTATCAAGCCCATCGATGAGGGCACTCGCTTGTCTGTATCTGGAAACTGATACAATACACTTAACATTTCGAGAGGAACTTCCTCCTAATGGCTAACATAGCCAACTCATGTCCTGCTTTTGTCATAGGGCCTTCTGTACTTATTAAACACTCTAGATATCAGAGTGTAACTCAGCCCACTGTTTTGATTGCGATGAATGACATAATTGTAGGTGACCATGGCTAAAGCAAGTGACCCGTAATTAACAAGCTAGAAGTGTGTATTCACCCGTCAACACACAGCGATGTTGGCACAGGGCATCTGACTCTGGTTGTGAGTTACCCAACAGGGCGTGCGTAGGTTGAGCACCGCCAAGGGCCCTGTGAGAGCAGGGCTCAGCTGCCAGAGACGCGGCCCGCCTTGGGAAGCCCCTGCAGACTTCCTGCGGGAGGCAGCAGGCGGGAACGAGCTGGATTCCATGTCTCTGTGGGGCAGAACCCTTCACCTTATCTGCAGCACTCGGAGGCTGTTAATACCAAGTGAACACGGCGCGGGGCCCTCAGATTGCTCCATTCAAGGAAACACATGCTATCCTTACTGAACTTCCACAGCAGCGAGTGCTTTTCAAGATCTTTATGTTCATCATGAGCGTGCCAGCGTTGCATTTTTCCGACATCCTCGCGTTCTGATAAGGCACACTCAGGATGGGTGTGGGCCGACGGGTCAAAAGAGAATTCTTAATACAGGAGCCTCAAACAGTGAATAAAGTGCCATCGTTAGAAGAAGAATCATGACATGATAAGATAAACACAGGATCAGGATTTTTTTTTAATTACCTAGCAGGCGTGGCCTCTAATAAAACCCCCCAGTGGCTATGCAGGATTTTCTTATAAGCCACGAACACATTAGTGTTTTCCCCCAAGAGTTCCAGGGAGCTACATTTTATATTCAGCCTCCTTATCAAACTTCCCAAGGCGGAGTTTCTTGACAGGTGTCAGCATACTCCCTATCAACACACTAATATATTGTGACAATGAAAGTTTCTCCGCATAAGGGGCTCTAGCATTTCAACGACCATCGGACCACTCTTAGGACACAGAGGGAGGATGCAGAAGGCTGTCCAGGCAGGGAGGCTGCCGGCAGCTTTCGGACACCTAGCTCATCACGGCAGCTGGGTGGACATCCCTGATTGAATATCTTCTGGGACAACCACACGTCAGCCGTGGCGCACACATCTCACCGGGAACATGCACTCAGTGGACAAAGGACACATAAAAGTACCATTGCTAGCGACTGGATCTGACCCTACATCAAATTCCTAAGTTGGTAGCTTAACGCCCAATGTGACGGTGTTGGTGGAGATGGGATTCGTGCCCTTAGACTAAGAGATCTCGGAAAGTTTGCTCTCTCTCCCCTCACAAGGAGGCAGTCATCCCACAGGCCATGAAGAGTTTCCCACCAGGAACCAGTCACGTGGTACCTGGTCTTAGACTTTCAGCCTCCAGAACTGCGAGAAATTTCTGCTGGTTAAGCTCCCTGCGCCCCTACCCCACCTATGCCCCCCTCCCCGCCCTGTCTGGTATTTTCTCCTGGCAGCCCGAGCAGACTATGACAACTATGTTTCACGTCGAATGTCACAGTTCATGATGTTGTTTGTAATCATAACAAAGTCTATCCTCATAGGCACTGTGGCTCTTTGGAAAAAGGAGCAGATGAGATGGATGTGGTTTGGCTTCTGTCTTCATGGCTCTTACTGTCTAGGACTGACCATAGAGACCCGACCTGCCTCCCTCACTGTGTAAGAGCAGACACACTGTACCTATATCAGCTCTTAGAAACCTCAGGAGACCGATTCCTTTTTCGCATTCTTCACCTTCTGCTGCTTTTCTGTATAGACTCCTCCTCACCACAGAGAACATAGTAAGTGAAACAGTGCAACACAATAGGAAGGGGCATCACTTTGTGGAGCTAATGGAAACATGAGGGTCTTGATGGTCACCGAGATGGTAGACATCGTGGTTAGGAAGGCGGGTTCCAGACCGTGCCACGTGGGTTCGTGTCCTGGTTCTGCCATTTATGAGATGAACAACTGTGGCAGTTCTCCTAAGCTCTCTGTGCCTTTGCTTCCTTGTTTGGAAAACGAGGACAATGACAGTACTGCCCTCCTAGAGCAGTGGTGAGGTTTGGATGAGGTAAGATATACGATGTGAAGGGCCTGAACATAGTAAGTACACAATAAATGTCAACCTTCATTACTTCCTTATATTTTATCTATATTCTATCCTGGCACTGAAAGGAAAAATAATTGCACTGGAGAAGCCTGCTGCCACTCTGAGATATAGGCCATTTGTAATTAGCTCTTGAATCTATTATACCAACATTTGGAAGGCCCGCTCGGCACAGATCACAGATGGGTTTCACTTGACTTATACGGAGCAGTGCTGTGAAATAGGACAAGAAGGGTATTTGCTGATGATAATGATGTTAATTGAAATTGCAGGTAAGGTGCTTACCAGTTGCGATGTTGTTAGAGCTGCCCAGATATAGGGAAAGAGACAGGAAAGAAAGGAAAGAAATACTTCAAAAACAAAATTCAGTGTAAGTCTTGGCAGGGGCAGTTTATTCTCCAAATTCGCACCTTCCCCTCCCCATTTGACTTCCAACATCATCTACTTTGCTAATAATTTAAGACACATTTCTTACTACAATAACAAGATATCAGGAATTAGAAAATATAAGAACTATAAGCCCAGTCTTTATGTCTGAAAAACACAGGCTCAGGGTGGCCCCATGGCCCTTAGTGTGTTTTAATCTTGGACAAGTTGATTTGACATGCATGAGGTTGTAGCCAAATGTCTGGCTCTGGCTAGTCTTGTAAAATAGAGACTGGCTGGTCCCAGTCCTCTGTTCTTGGGGGGAGGGAGCCTCTCAATCCTTGGACCTTCCTGAGCAACCGAACTGTCTGTTATTCACAGTAGACCCTGGTGGCTTACTTGCAGGAGTCGACTGAGGGGGGGTGTTGTGGGCTGGAAAGTTGGGCTACGGGATTTGAGGGCTGGGGTTTTGAGTCACATGAGAGCAGCACAAGCTTGGGGGAAGGGCAGGGGCTGAGGAAACAGTGCAATCACATTCAATAATACCATCAGTCATCCTTACATCATGAAACCCCAAAACTCCGGACAACAAGGCTTGGGTGAGCTTCCCCGGTCGATAAGACTCCGGTATTCACATCCCTGCTCGGAAGGTGATGTGTCCTGTTTCCCTGGGAAAAGGACGTTAGGGGCTTTGTGTCTGGGGCTTCCCAGACCTCACTGTAAGCATCTCTTCTCTTCAAGGGTCCTGGTTTGAATCCCTTTTCCTCAATAAAAAGTTCTATGGGTCATTCTCGTCTGTGGAAGACTGACCCTAACCTGGGAAGTGTTTATTTCCAGAAGTCATTTCAGATAGTTACACCTTCACTCTAGAATTCAGAAGGAAGGTTTAAAAAATCTGGTAGCCCATGTAGTCTAGTAGAGATGTTCTCAAACTGTCGCTCCTAGAGGAGAAGCCCCAGATCATCTGAAAACTTGTTAGGAATGCAGATTCCCAGGCACCACCCCAGCCTCGTGCATCAGAAGCCCCCGCACAGGGTCTAGCGCTGTGTGCTTTCTCAGGCCTTTCAGTTCTCATACAGCAGAGTCTTAAGTTCGAGAACAACCACTCCAAAAGCAAAGACAGAATCTAGAGGTAGGTATAGCTTGAGCTTGAATCCTTCCCCCTGCACTCCCCCATTTAGCTCTGTAACCTTGGGCACATCGTTGAACCTCTCTGGTCCTTGGTTTCCCACCTGGAAATATGGAGATAGGGCACCTGGGTGGCTCAGTGGGTTAAAGCCTCTGCCTTCGGCTCAGGTCATGGTCTCAGGGTCCTGGGATCGAGGCCTGAATCGGGCTCTCTGCTTGGCAGGGAGCCTGCTTCCTCCTCTCTCTCTGCCTGCCTCTCTGCCTACTTGTGATCTCTCTCTCTGTCAAATAAATTAAAACAAATAAAATCTTTAAAAAAAATGTGGAGACAGTAACAGAATATGCCGTGCAGTTGTCAGGAAGGATGAATGTATTAACACAGGGGACACTGAGGTCTTTACGACTGGTGATGGCGCTCTCTCTAAAAAAGGGCTGTTGCCATGAGTCCTATGGTGAAGGGTGAATGACCTTAAGAGTGACACACCCCCCGGTACATGTCACATGGCCACTTAATGATCATTGTTTCATCATCTACAACTTCAGCTCCTTCTAGGCATGTGGCAAATACCACAGTTATTTTCCCGAAGAACAACCTTCCTGAAGGTTATAATCAAGCTGCTTGGGCTTTCTTCCACAAGGTTCAACTGCCCCATCCCTGACTCCTTGCCAATTCAAGGACGTATCTGATTGATATATGAGATATCAGAAATCAGTGATTTTATTAAAAATGCCTTCCTGGGCAGTGACTTCAAGTTAATATTGAGGAGAAAACTGCAATTTGTTTCTCATCTTAACTCAGCCAGCTGCTTAAGATGGAAAAATTCAATAGTTTCTATTTCAATCACTGCTTATGATACTGTATGATATTTGGTGATTATTTTATAGTAAGAAGTGTTCTGGGTAATTTTTTGATTTTTTATTAAATAATATTTTTATTTCAATGTAGACATGTAAAATGCAATGTTTTCAAAGACTGTTTTAGAGATCCACCTGCATCAGAATTATCTGGGGTGCTTATGGTTAAAAATGAAACAAACAAACAAATCTGAATGAAAAACACAGGCATGGATACAGAACTTCCAGAGCTATTGTTTTTAGATATTAAAAAATCAGAAAATAAAACAAAATAAAAACCCCTAAAATTCCAAGACTTCCTAAGACTAGGAAGGGTACTTACTGTTGAATATATGAATTCGGAAGAGAGGCTGATGGTACCAAGGAAAGGGAGAGGTGGGATGGAAATACATCGGAGAGTCTCAGGAGCCCAGACCAGTCATTATGAAGATGACACAGGCAGCCTTTTGTTAACTGAATAACAGAACCAAGCTCTTTATGACTCAGACATGATGAGTTTTGTCTCTTCTCCTGCAGCACAGACCTCTTTAACCCTCCGATTCTATCTGTGCTGAGCAGAGCCCATCAGGATCAGGGCTTACCATTCCTGATGGGAAAATTAATTTTTTTGATGACACATTCTAAGTGCAACGCCATGTGCCCTGACCGTCATTTCCCTCTCAGTCACTTTATAAATAGAGTACAAAGGGATTTCCTTCTGTTCCCGCAGATGAACTAAAGGCCAGGCACACCTTTGCAATCCACGTTAACTGTAGCTCTTCCTCCCCTCAATGCGTGAAAAGCAAAGATGATCTGCTTGCTATCCTTATGGGTCCATTAATGAGCCTTTTGTTTTCTCTTGGACAGGTGGGATGAACAGAAGAGAGAGACATACAGCATAATGAAAGACTTACCTCTGCTAAAGAGACTTAGTGATTTCTAAACAATTTATAGCTAAAAATAGAGAAAACAGATATCTTCAGATTATTTGCCAAACTCTTGTTAGAGTTCTGCTACTGCTTTTTTTTTTAAACTCGTCCTGATAAAATGAGACTTGTCAATGCTTCTTCCTTTCCCTGCCATTCCTCTGGAGGAGGTTTCAGTGTGTTATAAAATGGAAAAACATACAGAAGAAGGAGCTGTCTAAATAATTTCTAAGAGGGATGATTGATCACTGAATAAATAGAAACTATTTCTGGTATACCTTACCATCAAAAAAGCTCATATTTTGTTTGGCAGTATGATTATCTTTTCTGATACAGGTATTTCCACGGTCATAATGTGGATTTCGTTTGTACAGATTAGAGTTCTTTGTAGAGCACAGGATTAAACATTAGCACAATTATGGAATTGAATTCTGTTTATCTTAAAGCATGATTTCAGTGCAGATTAGAGTCAGAGTGGAGACAGGTAGAGGTGGCTAGCAGGGTTCCCTGGAAGACGAGGCTACTGACCATACCTACTGTCATGCGGACCATACCTGGGTTTGCAGGTGATTATCTCCAGGAATTTACCTAAAGGGAGTTACTGGAAATCAGAGAAAATCCAAGTGACTTTCATATGGATAGGAATGAACCTGTAGTAATCCTATAGACATACACTTATTTTAGGATGTTTTACTGGTGCCAATCATTCCAGAAAAGGCAACAAGAAAATCAAGTCCTTTCGGCATTTGTCTGCAAATAGAACAGTTAGTAATGTGCATGCAGCCACTATTAATACATTTGAAAAGAAAGGCTGTGAAATCATTTTTCATATAGGAAGTTCCTGCTAGATGACAGGATACCTTTTTCTTGCCTGAGAAATGACACTTCTCAGAAATGTGTAAAGACATGAATTGCCACAGGGAGTTACTTCCCTAGTAATTGTCTTTATAAGAGGTCAGCCTGAGCAACTTTTAATAGAGTCAGTCATGGAGGGAGAAGATGCGCTGAGAGGATTCACACTAAATCCACGCTGTATCTTATGAAAGATATTCGTGAGTCTTTCAATCATTAATCACTTATTTGCATTAGCTAAGCTTAAAATAAAAGTGCATTATGAGAAAACCTAGAAGATAAGGTGGGAAAAAATTTTCATTTTCTTCTTTTGTATACATGTCACTGGAAGCTGTATGTGGGGAGTGTTGCTATTTTTTAAAGATGTTGCATGACTTTTTATAAAATAAAATCCTGGTTACATGTTTCTCAACACTGAATCTTATGTAGCCTTCAGCATATCTCACAAATCACTCAGACAAGATAGTAAATTTCACAAAATAATTCTTACATAAATGGGTCTTTTCCTGATTTCTAACTCCAACTGAAACACTGGCTCCTCTTGGGTTGTGATTTGGCTGCCTTTCATCCCAGAATATACATCAGTGGCTCTCCTGAGTCTCGAGTTAGTGCTAACTGCAGATCTTAGGGCTTCTCAGCCCCAAAATTGCATGAGCCTATTTCTTATAAATCTCTTTATAGATATAGCTTCTGTTGTTTCTGTTTTTCTGGAGGACCTTGACTCATACAGCACTTCTTTCTGCCATTCTGTTTTGTTTCATATTTGTCATATCTTTTTGTTCCATCCTTTTTGTTCACACCCTTCATTGCTCTCTTTTTTGTGTTTAATTGATTTTTTTCCTTATGTACCATTTTCATCTCTTCCATTGTTCTTTTTCTATATACTTTAAAATGTATTTTCTTAGTAGTTATCCTGGGGATTATAATTAATATCCTAAGCTTCTAATAATGTAGTTTTAATCAATCCAAGTTAACTTTGGAAGCATACAAAACTTTGCTTGTTAAAGCTTTTTTTATAGCTATTTAAAAATCCTTCTTATAAATCGATCATCTAATTTATCTTCATGTTAGTATTAGTTGATTATCTTTTCTCATTCATGTTGTAGTTTTCCTGGTTCTTGGTAAGATGGATGAGTTTTCAATGTATTGGTGATTCTTCATTATTGATTTTGAGGATTCTTTATATATAATAGATAGCAGACCTTGCCAGAGAAGTGATTCAGACATACTGAGTATTATGTTAAGAGAATCCTGATGTTATTTAAGTCCTTTTTTGATCAATCTTCCATGGAGGCACAGTGTGAGGATCAGTGGATGTGTCCTTTCAGCTTCCCACTGGACCTCACCAATTTCACCTTAGCAGAATGGAGGGCAGACTCCTGCTGCTTTAGTGCAGGTAAGTGTGTGGAAGTTCATCTTCCTCCTCTGCCTCCCCGCAGGGCATCTTCTGGATGAAAACAGCATCAACTAGCACCATTTCATTGGCTCTAATGAAGAGCAACTTCTCTTTGAGTCTGACTGCCACCAGGAAGAGGGGAAGGGCCTAGCATAAGCCACTGCACTTTGTTACTGAAGGCTGGGACAGAAGCTCAGCTCCCCCACAAGGCTTTGCTGACTTGGGAAGTGTGTTAAGCCTAGTACCTCCTACAGCCTGAGTACGTCTCTTTGCTGCAGGCTTTCATGCTTTACCGATACTCCCTTGGCTGGATTACCAGAGCCTTGCCTGTTTCCTCCAGACCAAAGTAGGAAGACAGCACTTCCCAGCCCCATCAACACACTGGGTGAGGAATCCCACACCTTGCTCTGTGGGGAGAATCAGAACAAGAGCAGCTTCCTGTTCAGTCCTGCTAGAATGATGTGTGTGGTTTTCTGTTGGTGTTTGGCTGGAGAACGGTGGGCATTTACAAAAAGGGTCTCTGTTGTTAGACCATCTTTTCCAAGTCCTTTGAAGAGACTCTTTTTTGGAGGTGTTTTGTCTTTGCGTATTGGTAGCTCCAGTTAGAAGCTCTATAGCCCCTGTCCAGGACATCCATATGTACGTGACAAGGAAGCTCAAAGAGTTCAAGTTCATGTTGCTCCTCCGATTTAGTCCAACTTCTTTTTTTCCACCCTTCAGCCTATTCCTATGTTTATTTGATGTGTTGACATTCAACATTTTTAGTTATAACGAGAAGATCTGGAAGAAATGGGGCTACCCCATCTTGGTGGGACGAGAAGTTAAGGTGGGATTTGTTTTATCAAAAGAAGCATTGTGACAGTGCCCAAAAGATTAGAAAATTCTGTTCTTAAAAAATACCAATATGGTAACACATTATATGCTAATAAAAATAAAAAATATCAGTATCATCACCTAAATATATGAAGCAAATATTAACAGACTTCAAGTAAGTAACAGCACTACATTCACAGCAGAAATTTTAACACCCCACTTGTATCAATAGATAGATCATTCAGACAAAAAAAAACTATGAGGAGACATTGACTTTAAATGTTAGACCATATGGACTTAAAAATATATATAAATCATTCCATTCAAAAGCAACAGTACATACGTATTTATCAAGTGTATTACCCAGGATACATTCTATGTCAGGCCACAAAACAAGTCTTAACATTTCTATAATATTGATGCTATGATATAATGACAAAGAATATTGAAATCATATCAAACATATTTTCTAGCCACAGGTATGTTCTAAAACTAGAAAGCAATTACAAAAAACTAGAAAATTCATGAATATGTAGAGATTAGACAACATACTACTGAACAACCAATGAGTTAATGAAAAAATAAAAAAAAAAGAAAACAAAAAATACCTTGAGACAAATAAAAATGGAAATGAAACATACTAGGATTTATGAGATGTAGCAAAAGCAGTTCTGAGAGGGAAGTTCATGACAATAAATGCCTATTTCTAGAACTAAAAATCTCAACCTAACTTTACACCTCAAGAAACTAGAAAAAGAGGAACAAATGAAGCCAAAAGGTAAAAGAATAAAGGAAACAACAAAGATCAGAGTGCAAATAAATGAACTAGAAATTAAGAAGACAATAGAAAACCTCAGTGTAACTAAGAGCTCATTCTTTGAGAAGACAAAGAAACCTTTAGCTAAGTTCACCAAGAAAAAGAGAGGACTAAAATAAAATAGGAAATGAAAGATGAAATATTACAACTGATATCAAAGAAATATAAAGCAACATAAGAGCCACTGTGAGCAATTATAGATCAACTAATTGGACAAATCAGAAAGAATGGATAAATTTCTAGAAACATACAACCTATCAATACCAAATCATGAAGAAATAGAAAATCTGAACAGACCAATTACTAATAAGAAGATTGTGTCAGTTATCAAAAAAACAAAATCCAGATCCATATGGCATCACTGGTAAATTCTAGCAAATACTCAAAGAGAAATTAATACACACTCTTCTTTAACTGTTCCAAAAAATAAAAGAGGACGGAGCATTTCCAAAATCATTTTACAAGGCCAGTATTTCTCTGATACCAAAACCAGACAAGCACACCACAAGAAAAGAAAATTAAAGACCAATGACTCTGGTGAAAGTAGATGCAAAATCCTTAACAAAATATCAGCAAACCAAATTCAACAATATATTAAGAGGGTCATATATCATGATCAATAAGGATTTATTCCAGGGATACAAGTTGGTTCAACATCTGCAAATCACCCAATATGATGCACTCAATTAATAAATGAAGGATAAAAATCATATGATCATCTCAATAGATGCATATGGCATTCAATATATATTTAATATAAATATTCTTAAACTGATATAGAGGGAATATACCTCACCTCAATAAAGGCCATATATTACAAGCTTATGGCCAAGGTCATACTCACTGGTGAGAAGCTGGTAGATATTCTTCTAAGGTCAAGAACAAGACAAGGATGCCTACTCTTGCCACATTCACTCCACGTAGTTTTGGAAGTCCTAATCAGAACAAGTAGGCAAATTAATTAACTAATTAAATGAAAAACAAATCAATGACAGTCAATTATAAAGGAAGAAGTAAAGCTATCATTTGCAGGTGACATTATATTACATATAAAAATTCCTAAATACACCACCAAAAACTTGTAGAACTAATAAATGAGTTCTAGAAAGTTGCAAAATACAAAATCAGTGTACAAAAATCTGTTGTTTCTATACACTAATAGCAAACTATGAGAGAGAGAAATAAAGAAATAAAGAAAACAATTCCACTTAACAACTGCATTGAAAAAAATGAAATACCTAGGAATAAATTTAACCAAGGAGATGAAAGTTCTGTACATTGAAAACTGTAAGAGACTGATGAAAGAAATTGAAGAAGACAGAAATAAATGGAAAGATATTCTATGCTTATGGATCGGAAGAATGACTATTGTTAAAATGTCTTTACAACCCAAAACAATCTATAGAGTCAATGTAATCCTTATCAAAAGTTCAATGGCATTTTACTCAGAAATAGAACAAACAATCCTATAATTTGACAAAAGACCCTGAATAGCCAGTGCGATTTTGAGAAAGAACACAAAGTTGGAGGCATCACACTCCCTGATTTCAATCTCTATTACAAAACTATGTTAAGAACTGTATGGTTTTGGCAAAAAACAGACACACAGATCAATGAAACAGAAAAGAGAGCCCAGAGCCCAGAAATAAACCCATGCACATATTGTCAATTAAACTATGACAAAATTGACAGGAGTATTTAATGGGGAATAGACAGCGTTTTTCATAAGTGGTGTTGGGAAACTGGGCAGCCACATGCAAAAAAAAAAAAAAAAAGAAACTGGACCTCTATCTTATACTGCAAACATAATTAACTCAAAATGACTTGGAGATTTGAATGTATGACCAGAAACAATATGACTTCTAGAAGAAAATGCAGGTGAATAAGCTCCTTTCAGAAACAATACAACTCCTAGAGGAAAATGTAGGTGAATAAGCTCCATGGCATTGGTTTTGGTGATGAATTTTGGATGTGACACAAGAAACAAAGGCAACAAAAACAATAACAAACAAGTGACATTACATCCCACTGAAAAGCTTCTGCACAGCAAAGAAAACCATCAACAAAATGAAAAAGCAGCATACTGAATGGGAGAAAAATTTACCAATCATATATTTGGTATAGAATTGATATCTACAATATATAAAGAACTCATACAACTCAATTCTGGAAAACCCATACAACCCAACTAAAAAAAATGAACAGATGGTCTGATTGAACATTTTTGAAAAGCAGACATGTAGATGGCCAACAGGTGTATGAAAAAAGGCTCAACTTCACTAACCATCAGGGAAATGCAGATCAAAACCACAATGAGATATCACCTCACACCTGTTAGAATGACCGTCGTCAAAAAGACACAAGGTAAAAAATACTGGCGGAATGTGGAGAAAAGGGAATGCTTGTGCACTGTTGGTGGGAACATAACTTGGTGCAGCCATTATGGAAAACAGCATAGAGGTTTTTCAAAAAATTAAAAATAGAATTACCATATGATCCATCAATTTAACTTCTGGATATTTATGAAGGAAATAACAACATGAAATTCACAATTATATAAGCATCCCCATATTTATTGTAACATTATTTATAATAGCCAAGATATGGACCTACGTGTCCATCAATGAATCAACGGATAAAGAAAATGTCACACACACACACACACACACACACACAGGAATCCTATTTAGTCATAAAAAAGAATGAAATCTTGTAATTTGTAAAAACATGGGTGGACATTGAGAACATCATATTACGTGAAATAAGTCAGACAGAGAAAGACAAATAGCATGTGATCTCACTTATTTGTGGAATTGAAAAAAATAATCCCAAACACACTCGTAGATACAGAGAACAGATTGGTGGGTGCCAGAGATGGGAGATGGAGAGTGGGGGAAATGGGTAAAGGGGTCAAAAGGTACAAACTTCCAGTTACAAAATAAGTAAGTCTTGGGGATATGATGTACAGCATGGTGACTATAGTTGGCAATACTGTACTGGATATCTGACAGCTGCTCAGAGAAGAAATCTTAAAATTTCTCATCATATGATAAAGCAGTTCCATAACTATATATGGTGATGGGCGTTAACTAGAACTACTATGGTGATAATTTTGCAATATATACAAATATTGAACCATTACGTTGTATATCCAAAACTAATATGATGTTGCCACTTATGCTCCAATTAAGGAAAAACAAAAAATACCAATAAAATAATTTTTAATAGAAAAGTACTACTAACTTTAAAAGTGCCAGCACATTGAAAACAAGTTGTGTTCATACAAAATGTTAGTAATTGTGTTTTATTTGTTCTATTGCCAAGGAGGCCCTACAACATCGAACCCCAATGCCATGTGTTCATGGAGGGGCAGGACTGAATCAATTTTGTTTCTATTTGTTCTTTTTTGCCCATAGAAGTATGTGGTGCAGACTGTACCGGTAAGATGCAACATTTATAGGTGATTTGCCCCCCCCCCCAACTTCCCCACTAGCCAATGCCTTTAATGTGTCAACCACTCCTCTTTTCGGTACATAGTTTCTATTTTCCTTTTAACTTACATGCCACTCCTTTGCTGGTTTCTCTTCCTCTATGTGGCATTTACATCCTGGAATCTTCATGGCTCATTCCTGGGCTCTTTTCTTATCTCTATATGGACTTTTTAGTTAAACTTAATTATTCCTAACCTTGAAAGTTCATTCTTATATGCTGGTAATTCCCTGACATCTTCATCCAGACATCCCTTCTAAGACCGAGATGGGAGAAAATCCTTTACTTGAGTTCATTATATGTGGGCTTTATGTTGGGATTTCAGGTTCATAACTGTGCTCTCATTGACAGTAAAAGGTATCACCGTCTTCATGATTTTTCAAAGCCTAAACTTTGGAATTCCTCCCCTCCACTCATTTTACAGGTTTATCACAAATACAAGTTGTTCTAATTCTACCTCCAAAATGTTTCATGACTCTAACCATCTTCATCCCCAGCTCAAGCCATCACTTACATTCACCAGGCAGGCACAACGGTGTACTGGTAGGTGTTGTTTTTACTTTTTATTTTTTAACCTAGAAATCATCCCCAACTCTCAATCATGTCCCCACAGAGCAGCTAGGAATAATCCCCCTAAACATAAACCCAGCCACGTGTCAAATAAACTGGTAAAAACTTAGACCATACGGTCTTAACAAAATGTTTCATAGCTGTAGCCCTCTTCATCCCCATGGCCACGCCCCCATGTAAACATTTGGCAGCCACATCTGGTTGCTATTGCAGAGAGCTCAAGTATCGCGAGTACTAACTTAAGAGGCCCTGTGACACGAGTCATCTCCAGGGGAGCAGCTCATCTCTCTGATAAGTCGCATATCCCAGTAAAAGGTGATCATCGCAGTTCTCCCATATCTTCATTGTGCTCAGTGCAGTACTGTAAACTCTCAATAACATCATGGGACCCAGATGAAGAGCCACTGATGGCGCTGAAAGTGGTCTCAAGAAGCAGAGAGAAGTCAGGACACTACAAGGAAAAGTTGAATGGCTTGATGTGTACCACAGATTGAGGTCTGTAGCTGCGTTTGCCCACCATTTCAAAATGAATGACTCTAAAGTAAGGATTACTGTTAAAAAAAAAAAAAAGGAAAGGGACGTATGTCAAGATTTCACTACAACTATACCAGCAGGTGTAAAAATCTTGCACTTTTTGCAATTTAATTTTTTATCTCATATTAAATATGCAGCTTTGCTTAGGGCACCTGGGTGCCTCAGAGGGTTAAACCTCTGCCTTCGGCTCAGGTCATGATCTCAGGGTCCTGGGATCGAGGCCCATATCAGGCCCGGTGCTTAGCAGGGAGCCTGCTTCCCTCTCTCTGCCCACCTCTCTGCCTATTTGTGATCTCTCTCTCTGTCAAATAAATAAATAAAATCTTCTAAAAAATGCAGCTTTGCTGTGGGTGCAGAATTGTTATAGAAAAGGCATAACTGTAGACTTGAATATAATTAGAGGAAAAGCAAGGTCATATGACAGCAAAATGCAGGTGAATAATCTAAAGCTGGGGGACTTATTACAAGTAAAGGATGGTTTGATAATTTTAGAATGAGGCTGAACTTAAAAAAAAAATTTGTCAGGAGAGGCATGTTTGCCCACTGAAAGCAGATGAGTTCCCAGACACCGTTAAGAAAATCACTGAGAAGAAAAGACGTCTGGCTGAAGAGATTTTAGCTGACTTGATGGTGATGCATGCCTCCAAACCCGTGCTGGACGAGAAGGAAGGAAACGCAGAAGCAGCAGTACGGGAAATCAAACTGACATCAAACAATGTGGCAGAAAGCTTCGGATTATTCCAGACTGCTCTTAAGTGCTTTGATGATGCGGACCCTTCTCTGATACAGGCCCTGGCACTAAAGCAAATGGTGGATGAAGGATTGGTACCATTTAGAACCATTTTTAGAAAAATGAAAAGGTCAAAATGTCAGACAAATTACAGCGCCTTCCCGCAAAGGTACCTGCTTCTCTTGGCCCCTCGCCCTCCTCCTGCCCCTCTGCCCCCTCTGAGACAGCAAGGGCAACCCTGCCTCTTCTGCCTCCTCCTACTCGACATGAAAACAACAACGACGAAGACCTCTATGAGGATCCACTTACTGAATGGTAAACAATTATCATGCTGTGTAGTTAAGAAACGCATTGGTGTGCACATGTGTCTTTGTGTGGAAAGGTAGTGCGACGAGTTGTGTGAGACACTTTTGTGTCACCATCATCATCACGGGCTAAGATTTCATCCTGTAGAACATCTTGTGCGAGACTTCAGTGGGAGACAATAGAGCATCCTTACATAGGCATTAAGGTGAGTGCTGTTTAATACAAAATTAAGGTGTTAGTTTCTTATGGTTTTATAACTTTGCTTTCAGAGAATTACCAAATAGTATGCCCTTCTCTCTTGAAATTGGAGAAACTGCATATCAGCCCTATCATCATCACAGGTAAGTTTTCTTTAATTGTAACAATGTTTGCAATGCTGTATTATGAATATGACTATAATACTGTATGCTGTAGAAACTTTGTAATCATTCTTTTATTAGTGTATGGTCTAGGCTACCATGAAACGATTGCATCAATTCCATTAGGTGACTATAAAGCAGTCATATTGCTGCTTCCTCCTGATCAGTGCACAAATCCTTATATCTGTAAATAAATAGGATTTTTTTTTCATTTTTGATGTCTGGTGATAGTAACATGTATAACATCTACAGCGTTTTGTGTCATATAAGACAATATAGACATAGGCACTGACAAATAACTCATCTTACATAACAGATGATGTAAACTTATGGTATCAATAAACACAGTATAGGACTGTAGATGTATTTTCTCTTCTCTGGCTTGCTTTATTGTAAGAATAAAGTATACTTACTCTTGCAGGTATATAATATGTACCACACACAAAATATGCATTACATAGCCATTTGTGTTATTGGTAAGGCTTCTGGTAAAAAGTAGGCTATTCGTACTCAAGTTTTTCAGGAGTCCAAAGTTAAACTCAGAATTTTCAACTGCATGGGGGTGGAGAGTCATGCTTCCAACCCCACACTGTTCAAGGATCAGCTGTGTATTGAAAACTTTCTTACTATACACCAGTGAAAGGGCCTTAGAAGTAAGTAAATGAGAGACTTCTCTGCATCAGAGGTAATTCTAATTTCATTTAGCAGAAGTACACATGAGGTTTGAAAAATCTCAGATATAGTGATGCTTGAAAGGTTCCTTCTCACCTTGTTCCATAAACATTTAAAATTTTAACTTTTCTTCCAAGATATTTAACCTCCAGACCTTTTCTGTGGGACTCCTAGAGATGGCTTTGGGTACTAATTATGGATGCGCAAAATAAAAGGAATTCCAGTAAGTGGTTTAGTGTTTCGGTTGTGTATTATACAAGCTAATCATTATTTAAGTAAATCAATAATGAGGAAATTACTTTCTTTAAAGATGACACTCACTTTTTTTTTTTATAACTATCTATAGTGTTGCTTCCGTTGTATTTGACGTTAATACTGTGATTTCCCGAGCCTGTGAGAAGCAATCCAAAATATTCTGGAAATTGTTCAAATGCAAACTTTTTCTGCTGGCTTTGTTCCCAAGGGAAATCTTGCACAAGTAAGATGATATGCCTGTATCCTGCACACGAGCAGCAGTTAACGGTGGCCCCGTGCCATCCCGTACCAATGAGAGGACAAAAGAAAGTGAGTCAGGAAAACCATCTGGGGAGGGACAATGGGATTAACGATTCTCTTTCCTACAGAATACGCAATCAAGCTTCAAAAATCTCCATTACTAGATTTCATCCATGCTTCCTGTCCAAACAATATTGGTGTTAATGCTTCATGCGCCTAGGTTACATCCTGTGAACCTCCCTGTGGGTGTTTCAACTTCCTTTGGTTTTATTTGTGGTACAACAATGATTCAAAAAATATAGAGGTTGACAAGTAGTGGCATTCTGTAGTTTTCAAATTTCATATATATTCATTCTGTTAACTTTACAGCAATTTAATGAGTAATTGGTATATTTACTTAATTGGATTATAATATTATGAGGTCTGTTTATAGTTGCTTCCAACTGAAAACCTCACAACACTATCTTTAGATATCAGGACACTTTATAGTCAGATCTATAAACATAAAATATTTATGAATTAGATGAAAAATATGCCAGAATATAGAGTTTTGGGACTCCAGTCTACTTTTTGGTTCTTTAAGAAATGGACTTATTTTGAAACAGGATAAATTTAGGCAAAGAAAAGTCCTTGATAGTTATATAAGCTTTACCTTGAAGACACTCTCTTACATATTATCTCTTAAAATTTAATCTTTATAGTAGGACTGTGGAGGTTGATTTAAAGGCACTGAAATAGTACTCCCTTCCCACAAAATCATACAAGCTTTGCACAAGTTTTGCAAAATCAAACTAGATGCCTCCCGAACTGAAATCATTTTGAAATCAGAATCCTGTTATAGCTGAAGGAGCCTTATTATAGGTGATCACTTTGATAGACTTTCATGGTGTCGTTAGGGGACTAACGAGGTGAATCCAATCCAAAGAGGAGAATTGAGCCTTAGTTGGGATGTACAACGAGTTAGTAGCCAAGTCCTTAATCATCTCTCTTCAGCTTGTCTTATTTTTACCTAAATAAACAAACAATAATCGTGAATGCTGGGGAAATCTGGGAAGGTTAAATGGATTTATGAGTTCCAGAAAGATTGTTAACCCTGATGATGTGGGAGCTGTGAGGAGATGTGCATCTCAGGGGAGGAGCAGAATGCAGAAGGAAAAACACTGAAGACTCAGGCTGAGAAAGGCAAGAATGTCACAGAAAAGGAGATTAATAACGGTCAGGTCTTAACTTAGAAAAAGAATCTTTTTCAGTGACTGCATATTTCCTATCTGCCAGCATTGTAGTCGTCACCTCACATACGTTATTTCATTTTATGTCAGTGAAGAGCTATTTACCTCCTTTTGGAAACTCTGATAGCGAAGCTTGGGGAGACACCTGGCTGGCAAGTGAGAGGACTCCTAACACTCACCTGCCTGATTCCAGAGCTCCTAACCTCTGCCTCTTTCCATATTTGTCTTCTGGCATTCAGTGACGTCTCCTTGGTGGTAACATCCAACACTGTCCACACTCCTGGTGGGAATGACTCAGCCAGGACTCCAGCCCCTCCATTTCCTGTACTCCCGTCTCCACTGACCCTCACCTCAGCCCCTCTTCATTTATCTGTTCCCATTGCCACAGTTTGGACCTAGGCATCATCTGGACCTGTCCCGTTTCTAAAGCAGTTCTGCTCCTGTTAGGTCTTGATTCCTGACTCCAACCCACTATTTTCTACGTGAGTTTGCTTTAGTTCTTTTGATAATTTTGCTCCACTGGTGCCTCTGAACCCCC